>LOJH01006499.1:8077-32348 GCA_001685095.1 Ellobius talpinus
TGCCGTGTGTGTGTGTGTGTGTGTGTGTGTGTGTGTGTGTGTGTGTGTGTAAATAGTAGTAGTGGCCTTTGAAGGAATGTGAGTGTGTTGGGAAGTATGGGGAACAGGGCACCACCTCCAGGGAGCCTGGGCCTGACACATTGGTACCTGTCCCATTTGGCCACGTCAGCCCCCCTGCGGAAATGCCCCATTAGGACAAAGGGCTCCCCTAGCCAGGCATTGCCCCACCCTGCAAAGCAGTGAAAGCCTGGCAGCCTTGCCTATGGGCCACCCCTTCCACACCCTGCTGGCAGTGTGGTTCTCTCTCCCCACCCCCGCCCCCCATCCTAAGGATAGAGGAAGGGTAGAAGGCTGATTTGATATCTCCACCCAGTAGGACTGGTCTGGCCTTCATTGTCATAACCCCTGGTTTTGGGGTAGCCAGAGATCCCAACCTTGAGGCTGACCATTTTCTTTCTTCTGGGCAGGTTCCTAAGTGGGAAGGGCTTGGTGATCTACCCGAAGATTGGAGACAAGCTGGACATCATCTGCCCTCGAGCAGAAGCAGGGCGGCCCTACGAGTACTACAAGCTATACCTGGTGCGGCCAGAGCAGGCAGCTGCTTGCAGCACTGTGCTTGATCCCAATGTACTGGTCACTTGCAACAAGCCACAGCAGGAAATTCGCTTTACCATTAAGTTCCAGGAGTTCAGCCCCAACTACATGGGCCTGGAGTTCAAAAAGTATCATGATTACTACATTACATGTGAGTCCCTACCCACCTGTCGCTCTGTCTCTCACTAGGCTTTGCTCTGCCTTCCTGCAGCCTCCTTGCCTATGGGGTAGCAGTGGCAGCTTCTGAGTGGGACGGGGATGCCACATGGCATACATTCACAGCACTGCCTGATTTGACCCCCTTTGAAGACACTAGCATGCCCTCCTGGAAGCCTGGCCTTGGAATTCTAGCCCCAACATTCAGTGCACGGCAGCTTGCCTCAGCTCCAGGGCAAGGATGGGAAAGACTTCTGTCTGTGTTGCTCTCTCTTTCTTTCTTGGGAATGGCAGAGTTGGCAGAATCCTTTGAGATCAGCCAGGTGTTCTGCCTTTGGGGGGTGGTGCTAGGGCCCCAAGAGGTGAATAGGGTTGAGGATGTAGCTCAATGGTAATACGTGACTAGCATGTGACTCAGTCTTTAGCCAGTGCCCTCCTCCTCCGACCCCACAAAGAGGTACATTGACACCTTGCCTCATATCATACAAGGAATTGATGGGATAAGATGGAGACTCTAGCCCAGCTCTCCTCACACTTACCTAGGATTCCTTCCTAGCTAGGAAAAATCCCTCTAGCCATACCAGTTCCATTTATTTTGGTCTGGGCATCATCTCTTAATGAGAAGGCACATCTTAGTGTTGCCCCCAGAACATAGGCCTGGCCACAAGGAGTGATGTCCTTAGCAGAGGGGCTCATGGGCCTAGCAGGACTGAGTTACTTCCTATTGGGAAGGAAGTAGAAGGGTTTGGATGGGTAAGTAGGAGCTGTTTGCCATGATCCACTCCCAATGGCTGTTCTTGGCTCTCTGGCTCTCTCTTGATGATCCTGTCAAAAAAGGGGAAAAAAACCCGAGATACACTGAAAACTCCAGTTTCTGATTCCTCTGGCCTTTTCCTGCAGCAACGTCCAATGGGAGCCTAGAAGGGCTGGAGAACCGGGAGGGAGGTGTGTGCCGTACACGCACCATGAAGATCGTTATGAAGGTTGGGCAAGGTGAGTGCCAAGTTAGGCCTTTGGTATTGGCAGCTGGTTGGGGTGTGTTGGGTAGTGGGGAAATGGTCTGGCTAGAGGAGCAGAGGTCTAATATTCAGGTGGGTCTTAACCCCCCGAGGTACCTGAGGGCATCCATGCTGGCAGTCCTCCTCATATACCTTCTCCACCCACAGATCCAAATGCCGTGACACCGGAGCAGCTGACTACCAGTCGGCCAAGCAAGGAGTCAGACAACACTGTCAAGACAGCCACGCAGGCCCCTGGTCGGGGATCCCAGGGTGACTTTGACGGCAAGCATGGTAAGCATATACAGGTACTCTGCAGAGGGCATTGCTCGCACACCCTCTCAGTCTCATGTGTGAAGAAGTTCCTGCTGCCCACCACCCCCCATCCCTGAGACTTGCTTTCTATCTCTGATCAATGTGGGCACAGGGACGCAGAGAGTTTCTTCAGCTCCGGCATTGTTTTTAGCCATTCTGTTGACTGCATCATCTTTTGCTGGCTGACGGCTTATTCCCTTTCCTTTCCTCAGAGACTGTGAACCAGGAAGAGAAGAGTGGCCCAGGTGCAAGTGGCGGTGGCAGTGGGGACTCTGACAGCTTCCTTAACTCCAAGGTAGCGCTGTTTGCAGCTGTGGGCGCGGGCTGTGTCCTCTTCCTGCTCATCATCATCTTCCTGACAGTCCTACTCCTCAAGCTCCGCAAGCGCCATCGCAAGCATACCCAGCAGCGGGCGGCTGCCCTCTCGCTCAGTACCCTGGCCAGCCCCAAGGGGGGTAGTGGTACAGCAGGCACTGAGCCCAGCGACATCATCATCCCCTTACGGACTACAGAGAACAACTACTGCCCCCACTATGAGAAGGTGAGTGGGGACTACGGGCATCCTGTCTACATCGTCCAGGAGATGCCACCTCAGAGCCCGGCGAACATCTACTACAAGGTCTGAAGGCCCGGCGTGGCCTCAGGCTCCACAGGACACATGGCCTGGACTGGCCTCTCTTTTCTCCCCCACGCCCCTCCCCTTGCCAGCTGTGCCCACCTTTGTATTTAGTTTTGTAGTTTCTTGGCTTTTATATTCCCCCAGTTTTCCTGCCCCCTGGGCTTCAGAGGGGGGTGCTTGTGCCCCCAATCCCCATGCTCTTGTGCCTTCCCCCTCTGGCCAGGCCTCTGGGCTCTGTGGGGGCGCCCTTTCTTGGAGGGCAGGGTTGGACACTGATGGACTGCAGGCAGAGAGGCAGCCCCCTGGCCCTGCCCCCTCCTCATCCCCTTTACCCATTCCCAGGACCGCTCGTCCACTATCATCACTGTTTTAATGCTTTTCTGTTCATTTTTTAGCTGTCAACTCATTTTCATCTGTTTTTTGAAAAAAAATGGAAAAATGTGCAAGGCAGCCAGCCCCTGCCCAGGTTCTCTGAGCCTGGCCTGACCCAGCAGAAGAGGGCCTGGGGCAGGATGTGGCCAGCCAGGAGGCATAGGGTGGCAGTTCTTTTATAGACTCCTCAGTATTTCAGGGGAGTGAGGGAGGGCACGCCCAGACTAGTTCTGCCTGCGAGGGAAGAGCCGCAGGGCTAGGTGACCCGCCCTCATTTACTGACCCTCATAATACAATGCTGTTCCTATCAGTGGGGTAGTGACTACCACCCTTCTACCAAAAAAAAAGAAAGAAAAAATCCCTTCCTTGTGGGATTCTTGGGCTTCTCCTGCCTCCTTCACTCTCACGGTAATTAATGTCTTAATTGGCTGTTGCCTGGGGAACAGGAGGGCTGCTGCAGGCAGATGACCTCATGGGGGGGTGGAGGGAGGTGAGGTGCCCAGGTGGCTATTTGCCCTGCAGAGCTGGGAGTTTCCCCCCACCACCCTCTTCTCTCCTCACCTTTGGCATCTTTGGTTCTGTGGGGGAAACAGAGGTCCAAGGTGGAGGAGATCTAAGCAGGTGTAAGGTTGCGTGGCCTGCTCCTTCTTTGGGCTGTAGTATGAGTAAGCACACACACACACACCCCACTCACTCAGTTTGGCTCCCACCGACCCCCCTAGTTTTGAGCTGGGGCCTGGAAAGAGGAAGAGGCTGCTTGGGCCTGGGCCAGCCTGCAGTGCACTTTGACCCCAGCTCCTTGCCAGCCCGGCTGCTAACAGACTGCCACTCAAGTGCACCTTGCAGGCACTCCCAGGGCTGCCATGGAAGGAGCTGGGCCCTTACACCACCCACCTCCACACTGCTTCCTGGCCAGCTGCCCACCCCAGTGCCAGGTGGGAGAGGGAGCAAAGCAGCCAGCCCCTTCCAGGTGGCAGTCAGAAGGGATTTTTGTTTTTGTTTCTGTTGCCATTTGTGTAAATACTAGTCTTTTTGGAAGAAATAATGTAAAGATGTTTTGTATAAACTCTGAATTATTTTCTTGTTGCTTTTTTCTTAGAAAAAATGAGAACTAAAAAAAATTAACCACATGGAGAAATGAGTGTGAACTAGTGTCATACTGTCAGGGAATGAGGTGTGATAGTGTGTCTGTACATTTGCCTGCACTTGTTTGTGAGAGATCGCCTTTGCCGAAGCGCAGACAGGGCAGCTGGCTGTCTTGAGAAGCCAGCTGCTTCAATCACCCATGCTCTCCCTGCCGCTTTCTCTCTGCCTCCTCGTTCCACTGTCATGGTGCCTGAGTCCATCCCTCCACCCTGTCTATCCTGTCACCTCTGTGGCACAGGCCATAGGCATCTGCCCAGTCTGGCACCTGGCTCTGCCAGAAAGGGTTGATGGGGAGGGGGTGTTTCCATGGGGAACCTGGGCGTGTCTGCAGGTACTACCACCAGCTAGTTGAGACTAAATGTGGAACCTGCTGGCAGGCCCAGCCCTGTCCTGCCCCAAGATGCCTGGCGCTGGAGAGAAACAGCATCAGAAGATGACCCACTGGACACTAGGGTGACTTCAGACTGCCCATTCTGCCTCTCAGCCAGAACCATCCTCCTTTTCCTGTATTCACAATGGAGCCACACCAGAGGCGCCACCATGGTATACTTGATGGCTTCTGGCTGGAAGTGAAGGCCCTGAAGCTAGAGCAGCCCTGAGTGCTCAGGATCCCTTCCACAGGCCTATGAGTAACCAACTTGTTCAGGTCAGAGTGTGGTAAGGGCCCTAAAGAGGGTTCAGCTCCATCCTATGGCAGGAGGTGCAGACTGGCAGGGCCCAGAGCATCCTGCAGGCCCCAACAAGGGATTGCCTCTGGCAGTGGCTAAGACAGATATCAGGGGAGGAGGACAAGTGAGATCCCACCAGCTAAAAATGGGTAAGAAGGTGATAGAGGAGAGGAGGAGGAAGGAAGAGGAGGGTGAGGAAGGGATGCAGAGCAGGAAGCCTAGGGGAGCAGGCACAGAACAGTCCCAGCTCACAGAGAAATGGGGAGCATACAGAAAAGGGAGAGGAGGGAAAAGAGGCCGGGCTAGAATAGGGCTGGGCCAGCCTGGGGTGCTGCTGGAGCCAGCTGGGGCAGAGTCTGTTTATTTAGTTTCTCATTAACCAAAGGAAGTGCTTGGATCAGATCAGGCCTCTGCTATTTGACTGCTTGCCCAGAGTGGGGCCCAGCTTGGGCCGAGGGTCTCTGTCCAGGGCTAGCTCTGGACAGATTAGCATCTGACCGACCTCAGATCGGGTTGAGCCTTATCTATACTTCCCCAATAAAGTGCCCTTTAGTGGTCCCCTAATCTGCCTTTGCCTCAGTCATGATGGGGTGGGGCAGAGGGGTGATGGTGGTGGAGACTACAATCCTGGTGTAAGATGTGGGGATATAAAGAAAAATTAGTAGGAGAAGACCAAGCGAAGTCTGGGCAGTCTACCCAATCCCAGGAAGCTTGTTTCCTGCTATGCGTGCTGTAGCTGGTACTTCTTAGTACACCATATGGCATACTGTGCTCCACCAGGATCCCACCTGGCACTTTTGTCAAATATCTCACATAGTCCATCTCTCTGAGCTGCAGAGATGCTCTGTGAGGGTATCAGGGAGGGAAATGTTTTGCCTCGTATTTTCCAGAGGGAACTGAAAGCCTTCAAGGTGCTTGTAACTTCCCCAAAGGTGTCCACCTGGTGAAGAGGGGCATAAGCTCCCTGAGAGTGAAGCGGCCTGTGACTCCAGTCCCCCCCAGGCCCCCATTTGCCTCTTATCTTGCTTGTGGGCCTCATCCTCTTGTGTGGTCAGGGAAGCACCAGGCCTAGCTAGCTGGAAGCAGGAGGGGCACTCTTCCAGTGGGAATGCTCCAAAGCAGCCCCACCCTCTACTCTCCTTCCTGTCCCAGCTGGGCCTGAGCTCCTGGTGAGTCAGGGATAGAGGATGCTTCCCAGGTGAAGGTGGGGCTGCCTGGCTTCCTCTGCAAGAAGAACCCAAGTGACCTATGAAACCAAATTGAGCAGGTGCTAACCAGGCTTTGGTTCCCCCCCCCGAAAGGGATAGGCTTTGTAGAACTTGAAGGCCGAAGCTCCCTTGATCTTGTTGACCCCCAGTCAATCGTAAGGTCCTAGGCTTAAGCATTCACGGTGTTTGCGGCATGGGGATGACCTGGTAACCCCTAAGCAGGGGCATAAAAGTAGATCCAACAATTAAAGGAGGGTTGCAACTCACCTGGGGCTCTCCTAGGTTGGACCCTGCTAAGCAAGTGGTCCCCTGGCCACCTGGCATCAATCACTCTCAGAAATCAAGCCCACCCACCTCTTTGCCTGGCCTCCTGTCCTGCTTGGACAAGTCGCAATCCTAGTGACATCCCAGCTCAGTCAGCCTGAGGATGGCCCTTCCCCATCTGCTGCTGGTGTTCTGTACAGCTGGCCATCAGATCAGGGGGACCAGGGCCCCCATTGGCACTTGTAACATTGGCTCCCTGCTTTGGGAAACAGCTGAGTGGGAAACCAGCAGCTACCTGAGATGGGGTCACAGAGCCCCAAATGAGAATGATTGAAGGGCAGGGGGGAGTAAATAATTGTAGGTTCTGTTTCCAGTGGTTGATTATTCAGCTGCCACTGAAAAGGGGAAGAGGAAATGCTGGAGGTTATGGGGAAGAAGGAATTTATGAAGATCTGTGGGAAGGTGAGAGGACTTTGCCATGGGGCCCTTCTATCCAGGGGAAAGAACTCCAGGCTTGTGAGCCACCAGACATCTGAGGGCCTGTCCCTGCTCTGCCCATGACTCCTCTTTTGACCAGGCCTCTGCCTTTTTTGGGGGGGTAATCATTTCCCTATCTGATAAGGTAGAGGTAATATTAGATTTGTTCATTTTCTTAAAACAATTACAGCAATAAACAACATAGGTGAGATTCCTGATCCTAGGCACCCCGTGTTCTAGAAAAGTCATTTAATGTTTGACTAATTATTTCAGCCTACCTGGTGACTGGCCTGATGGGAATCTGAGAGCAGATTGAACATAGACAGACTCAAAACCAGGATTCTAAAGTCAGCCTTTCATCCATGCATGTATTTCCCCCCCCCAACAAATGCTGAATACATGGCACACCGCAGCTTCTTTAGAGAGCAGTGTAGTGTAGAGTTTGCTTTACCTTGGTGCTGTGCATGCTGCTTCCATCATAGCTGACTAAGGCTGGCCTCTTGCAAGGTTCCTAGGATGTTCTGCGGCTGCTCTCCTCCTAGTCTGCTTTGTTCAGCAGTGCACTGCCCACCCCATTGCTTCCATAGCCTATAGGAAGGAACTGCCCAGCCTGCCATTGCCAGCAACCACATGGCAAAAGGTGATGGAGACGAGCTGGCTTCTGAGGAATTTCCCATATTTTGTCCAGATCCCTAGGGAAAGGGTCCATGTGACAGCTTCAGGCCCAGGAGAAACAAGGGGATACCACGCTGGCTGAATTTTAGCATTTTCCTGTCACCTCCTTTCTAGACCCAACCTCTCATGAAGAAACTGAGGCCCGGAGACTAGAAGACTATGGGCACACGAGCGCCCCCTTCTTGTGTTGGAGATAGAGACAGAGGCGGATGGGAGGGGAAGGAGGAAGAGAGCAGAGAGAGGGGGCAGGTGTACGCATCAAGGGGCTGCAGGAGGTTGAGCCAACCACATCTACATGTGTGTAATGTTTATATTGACAAACTGAGTAAGTTTGTTCAAGGTGATTACCAAAACAGCTGAGGAAAATGTGGCCCTGGGAGATTTAAAGCCGGTTCAAAGCTGACTTAAAAAGCACACTAATGGCATGCTTTTCTCCCTGGGGGCCGCTCTTCTGGGGCACCTCACACAGCTCCAAAGCCATTCATCAGCATAACAGCTTGACAACATCTGTAAGGGCCTTCGACCCACTGGTTTGTGGCGGACTCTGAATTGGGCAATCCCAGGCTAAGCAGAGGCTTAAAGCTCTTGCAGCCTCCCACTTCCCAGGATGCTGAGCACTACTGATCAACCTTCTAGGGCACACCTCAGGGCAGGCTCCCTCCATCCCCCTACCAGGCCGCCTGGGCCTTTCTGGCCAGCCTGACAGTTTGCTGTCCCTGCCCTGTCTTCGGTCCCCCTGCACACACTAATAGCCATGGCAGTAACATGCTTTCACATGCAAATTGCTATGGAATTCTCAGCCCCTGCTGGTGCCCCAGCCCCCAATGCCTCCCCCTGGGCAGATTCAGAGAAGAGAATGGAATCTTTCAAGCTGTTAGTGCGTTTTGAGGCCTTGGAGTCTAGCCCCCTTGTTAGATGGATGGGAAAACTGAGGCCTGGAGAGGGGGCCAGGAACTGCCCAAGTCACGCAGAGAGTTCACCGGACTGGCCCGCACCCAGATCTCCTGACTTCCCATCCATTGCCTCCTCAACACCCACCAGTCCCCCTCCCATCTGGCTTGCTTGCTATGGGCGCAGGAACCCCTCTCTCTGGCACTATGGTTTCTCCTAGGCGCCCCTCCGTGGGGCCTGGGAGTGTGAAATCTGGAAAGAAAAGGCCAGAGGTGTCTGTGACTTAGGGCATTGCCCATGGAAGGGAACCATTCTCCTCTGAAACAGGCAACAAGAGCGTTTGCTAGCTGGTCTCTTTGCTCCTATTCCCCCATCCAGGCCAAACTACCCCTCCCATAGCCTGGAAGGCTTGCTGAGCCCCAACAAGCCTGCTCCAGTCCAAGGCCTTGGTGGCCTCCCCAGGTGTGTGCATTCTCACCGCTCCAGTGAGCTTCTCCCAACCAAGCCTGGGCCCTTGGAGGGCCTGAGAACTCTGGGTCCAGCTGGGGTATGGAAAAAAAAACTCCCTTTCCTTCAGTTTAGCTGAACAAGGTGGAAGAATTTTCTGAAATGAACTTTACAAGGAAATTAAAATAAACACCAAAGGAGGAGAAGAGAGGAAGGTCCTGCCTGGTCCATCTCTGCATACCTTCCAGTTGTCGGTCACCCCTCCACTCCCCAGCATGGTTTCCAGGGCCCTGGGTGACCCGGAGCTTTCCATCTCTTTAACATCTCACCTCCACCCTCCACGCCTCCCTACACACACACACACCCCACACACAGCTGTTTCAGCTGTGTTCCCAACACTACTCAGGGCACCTAACCAGGGGAGACAGTCTTAAGCCTCCCCCATGCTTTCCTCATGCATGCCCATCAGCCAGAAATCCCTGGCCCTTGGCCTGACAAGTTCCTACTGGCCTTTCAGGTACATGTCCGGCCCTCACGGAAGCCAAGCTGGTCTTCCCAGCTTTCCCAGCACTTCAGCTGATGCCACCAGCACCTCTATCCACTTCTACTAGATGGTGAGCTTCTAGAGGGCAGGAACCTGTTTATTACTTCTCACCTTGAGGGATACTCAGCACACAGCTTAGCACAAAGGCAATGTCAATAAACCTTTGAAATATTGATTCAATTGAGAGGGCTTGGCTGGGCTGGGACAGTCATCCCTGGGCTCTGTTCCTGCACTCCCTGGCTCACATTACTGTCCAGCCAATTCAGGGATGCAGTGTCCCATTATATTACCCTGCAATAAACACTGTTATTGAATACTTTCGATGGGCCAGGCACCTTGCTCAACCTGCATGTGTATTTCTTCATTGACACCTCCTGTTGTACTGATGTCTCACCGAGGTCCCTATCTGAGACAGGACTATGATTAGACTGTTTTATGGTTGAGGAAATGGAGAGTCAGAGAGGGAAAGTACCCTGCTCTCGGGAACATGGCTAGAAAGTTGTAGCATGGGTTTCAACCCACAAGACCTGAATGCAGAGTTCAGATATTAGACTAGCGAAGCCAAATGCCATTAGCAGCTGGATGGGGGCTAGGCTCGACGGTGGCCGTATGGTTATGGAAGCAGTGTGGTGTGGCAGTTAAGAGGCCAATGTCTGGATTAGGCTACCATAGTTCACATACCAGCTTTGCCATGTTCTAGTGAGGAATTCTCAATCGAGTCATGAAACCCTACTGGACTTTTGTTTTTCCATCCAGCAGATAGAACCTAGAGAAGCTGCTGCCTCACAGACTACCGTCAGTTTTAACAAGGGCGGAAGTGCTGGGCAGCAAGCTCTTCCAGGCCTCAGCTTAGCAGGATTGGATGTGACTCCCAGGTTACTGTGCCCCTTGCCAGAGCTTGGAGTCAGGATCCAGAGACTTTATTTCTAGATGTGACTCTGCAACAGATACCCAAGCATCATCTCTTCTCTTGGGTCTGCTTTTGAACATCTGCTGAGCCCGAATAGGATGAAGTTAGCAGAGCTCCTTTGTAGCAAGCAGCAAGCGCGCATCCATGTCAGGAGCCATTGCTTCCTGCTAGAATGTCTGTACCTCCGGAGCAGTGGGCCTGGGCCTCAGAAAAGGCTGGTTGATAGTGAGTAAGCCAATATGTTCTCCATCTACAGTCTACTTCCTGCTCAGCCAGCCTCTTACAGCCACAAGACCAGTTCTGAATCAGGCACATTGGCTCCTGGAGTGGCCTAAAATTCATGGAGGGCAAAAAGGATGTGCTGTTGTATGCAGGACTTGGAGACAGTTTCCTTCCCATCCTCTGTAGGCCCACAGGAGTTCCAGGTTCTGATTGATGGAATGTCACTATAGTAGCTGGTTCCTTTCTATACTGTCTTACCGATTAAGTTTGAGTCGATGAGGCCCTTCTGAAGGCTACTTAGATAGTGAGAGTCAGTCCCAGCACCAGAGAAGACCATGTATATGGGGATGCTAGTCACAACTATGTATTTGAAAGTGGTGGTCGAATATCAAAAAGTTGACACACGCCTTGAAAGACACCTCCCCTATGTCATTCCAAATGCTTTTCATAATTGACATATATACACAAACACATACATATAAAACAGGCTATGGTACACACATATGCATACACACAAAAGTATATGTGTGTGCGTGTATACATACATCTAGTGACTCTTTTTGGCTTTTCGAGACAGGGTTTCTCTGTGTAACAGCTCTGGCTGTCCTGTAACTCGTTTTGTAGACCAGGCTGACCTCAAACTCACAGAGATCCACCTGCCTCTGCCTCCCGAGTGCTGGGATTAAAGGTGTGTGCATATAATAATTTCCACCTCTAAAAGTCTTCCCTGGTTCCCCTCTGGAGTTTGCATGCCACGTGACTCATGTTGGATTGTAAATAGAAGGTCCTCTCCATAACTCAGCTTCTGGTGTGGAGATGCTAGAAGATGCCGTGGAGATGCAAGAAGACGTAAGCCCTTACAGAGTGCTGGGCTGTAACTATTAAATATTACTATTGCAGCTACAATCTCATGACAATGACCATGCATCTGTTTCTTATCATTAAACCATGCTCTCTCCAAGTGTAGGGACCACACTCTACTTTTCTTGTTTGGTGCTTCACTGGCCAGTAACGAGCCTGATACGAGATAAGTGCTGAGTGCGTTTGATCAGAGAATAAACGTCATCTGATGCCTTCAGTGTAGAGAAGAGGCCTCCAAAGTTTGGGAGGGATCAAGAGTTGGGACTGGAATTTAGGTCTCTGTTCTTCCACTGTGATCTCCTGGGGCAGCAGGTGTCATGTGGGGAACAACCTACTAGATTCCTGGAGCCGGATATCCTTGACTCTTTCTCATCTCTAGTCTGGGGTCCCTATGATGAGAAGGTGTCCAAGGTTGGGCCAATTAGGCTGCACCCTCCCCATTTTTTACCCTCATTCCCTCTAGCCTGGGCTCTAGCCTGGACTCCAGCCTGGCCCAGGCAAACAGGAAGATTCATTAACCATCTAAATATACAGAACCCAGGGGCCATGTGCAGCCTGCAACAGAACTGGGGTCCCAGTAGGGCCTGAGCCTGAGGCGGCAGTACTGGCAGAGTGATGGCTGGGAAGGGGCCTGGAGGGGGAAGCCCAGAGAACAGCTAATGTGATGATTGATAGGGAGGTGAATGGAGCCAGGCCAGCCCCAGGCCCTCAGAATTCCAACTTGTAGCCAGCTCTCCCTGCAGCCTCCATCACCCCCATCCAATCCTGGTCCCTACACCAGCAATGGGGCCATTCCCCTCTCTGCATTCTGACACTGTAGTCTGGGGTCCTGGGCTTCAAAAGCATAGAACCTAAGAGGTGGGCGGCCAGGGGTGGGGTGCCTATCCCGAGGCTCCTGCCTGCTTATTATTGTAAGGGCTAGTTCTCTAATCAAAACTCCCCAATTACCCAAGGGCCTCTCTGATTAATATTCCATGATAACAGGAACTGGTCACATCTGGCTGCAGGAGTTAGAATTCGACACTCCAGGAGCCCTGTGATTGGTCCGCAAGAAGAATAATAAACTTCCTTTCTCCTTCCCCCCATTCCTTCCTTTCCATTCCAAGGTCCTTTTTTCCTCTACCTCCCCTTCTTCAGGATGTGTCTAACTCTCTCCACTTGCATCCAAGGCCCTCACTATGCTCCTCACCTTCTGCTGAAGTAGAGGTCCTGGAGGTCCGTTGCAGTCACTCTTGTCCCCTTCTTTGCCAAGCCTGCTCTTTGATGTGGCAGCATCCCCAGCTAAAGAAAATAGGGGTGAACAGCGAATGACTCAGGGTCTTTTAAGCACACTCTCATCCAGTCTCCCTAAACCTGCAAGGAATGTAGTATTCTCCCTGGTTATTGAGGGGGACCACTGTGGCAGAGAAAGCACAAGATTCTCAGTCATTTAGTGACAGAGCTGGAGTGTCTGACCTGGGCCATTCTGCTTCCAAAGCCCACCCTGCTTTGCTGAGAATGGCGTTTGTCTGTGGATGCCCAGATGCCCAAGACCCATGGCCATCGCACAGACCCAGGGTCCAGGACAGCCACTCTCCCATGCTTCCAAGTGCACCCTAGCTGGGATTTTGAGAAGCAATGAGCCAGCAACTTTGGGTGGAATCCCACATCCTAGAGAGGAGAAAAGACTTGTCAGATTCCACACTAGAAGGGAAACGGTGACTTGAGGCTTAGCCTTAGATCTATTGCCACTTAGATGTGCTCCTTCCATTTGCTGTAATGTGGATGATGTGTGCACGGGGTTTCCCATCGCACTCGCAAGCAAGGGGCTGCCAGCATGCCCTCCATTAGCCTACCCCAAACACCAGACAGGGCCCAGCTGCCTGTGCTTATTCATAAAGTCTTCACTGGGGACCTTGCGTGGGTAGGGGTGGGGATAGAAAGCAAGAAGTTGTTGCTTCTGGTGGTGGCCACAAAGAATTCTTCTTCCGCCAGCCCTAGCCTTTGGTACTCAGTGCCAACATGCCATGAATCTCTGTGGGAGAGAGGAAGGCAGTCCCTGTTTCAGGGTCACAGTGATCCTGGGGCGGGCAGCTGGTGACACTGTGTAGGCTGTGTCAGTGACAGGCAGACAGAAGTTTGGTTGACTGAGGCCATCTCCACCTGGCTCTTTCGCCTTGCTTCTGCCCCCACTTGCCATGCTTTCACGCTCAACTCTAGTCAGAAACACCAGAGAGGGCTGTCTCTTTAACTTGCGGCAAGATAAAGTGAGGGCTGAGGGCGAGCGGCCTAGGCCATTGGACTAAGGCAGTGGCTACTGACTCCAACTATGCCACACCTATGCTTCATCTCCTGATTGGTGCTGTCTTGGCCATAGCTGGAACATAATTCTACCCAGTCCCCACTTATATCTAGCCTCTTGACAAGGCCTGTGTCCCACACATTGTTGTTTGCCAAGACATGGTCTCACTACAGCCTAAGACGTCCTCTTGCCTCTGTCTCCAAGTGTTCCCAACAAGTGTCTTCTTTCCTGGCCTTGCTAGCACTCAAAACCAGGGCCCTGTGCCTGCTAAGCAGAGAGCGCTCTTTACCTCCTGCAGAAGGCATAACTCTCTCAATGCTGGTAGACGCCAAGGTGGGCCTTTAGGAACTCCAGCTCTGCCTAGAGGAGCAGAAGCCCAGGCCACACCCCCTTTTGTCCTATTTTTCTTTCCTGCTGCTGTTGCTCTTTTTCCAGCTCCCCACAGCCTCTGCTTTGCCTGTCCCCCAGGCTCACCCTACTCCCAGTTTCCCCTCTGAGTACCCTCCTATACACAGAAGCTCTGCTTACTTTCTACTACTTCACATTCCAGTGAGTTGCTTAAGTTCTCTGAGCCTTAGTTTGCTCATCTATGAAATGGGAAAGCAGTCACACCCAGCTCATGAATTTCTGAGGATGAACAGAAAGCATTCAAGAGCCAGGCCCGAAGCAGCCCAACTGCTCAGTGTCACAGAGTCAGTGACACTGAGCTCATCAGGAAGCAGGCCAACACTGAGGAAGTGGTGACTGCGCCAGGTGCTCTTCTAAGCACGCCATCTGAGTAGTTTACGCAAGCTGCACAACAGCTTTCTATGCTATCATGGCTGCTGTCTCATTTCGCAGATGACTGTCTGAGGTTCAGAGATATTATGTAACGCACCACAGTTCACCTTGCTAGTGACCTGCAGGGGAAGCATCAAAGCCACATCGTCTGACTCTGCATTTGGCCTCTCCACCACACTGTCGTTTTTAACCTCCCTTGGAAACCTCTGGCTCCTCAGTAGCTCCAGCATAAAGTCTAAATTCCCTAAATGGCCACCAAAGTTTCCCCCTTCCACTTGTTTCTCATACCACAATGCACTACGTGACTGAGGGCTTCTGGAACACCCAAGTGATTTGTTTGCTTTCAAGTCATTTGCCAGAAGCTCCTACCACATAGAATGATCCCCTGTCCCAGAAAACCCTGCTACCCATCCACAAGCGTGTTTCTACAAAGGCTTGCATCTTAAAGTGGTTGGGGTCAAGCTAGCACTTAGAGAGGCAGTGTACCTGTGACAAGTCTCAGGGGTGACATAGAGCGGGTCATTAAAGTGTGTTCATCCCTGTGAAGCCAGATGGGACCTTAGAGCTGGCCTGGTACAAAGGCCCTTAACCATTTGGGCACCTAGTCCTGCCCTTTGGGATTATTCCTCTCTGTTCTTCTTCCATTTGTGACCCAGAGGCCAGGGTTTTGCAGACGCTTTTCTACCAAATGCTCTACGTTTAAAACTATAAATCAGGGCTAGCAGGAAAGGCTGGCCTCCTGGGAAATCAGATACCACATTTAAGAGGTATATAGATTTTGCCACCATGGCCCCCCTTTTTCTTCTGAACTTGAGTTTGAATGACTCCATGTGATTTCTGGGCAGACTGGATGCTTGTGCTGGGCCCCCTGCAAGGGAGAAGAGAAAGATCAGTATTTTCCCCTCTGCTGTTGATATGGCTTTATTGTCATGCTCTAGGACTGACTGTAACAGACAATTGATCCTACTGCCCAATTATTGTCAGAAAGCAGGACTTAAGATCAACTACCTGAAACCCAAGATCATCAGCGTTGGCAGACGGCCCCCAGCATTCAATTGGTTTTTCTCCAACAATTTAATACAGCAGGTCAAATCATTCAGTTACCTGCGGGTGCAATTTGCAACTAATTCATCTTGAAGGGTTCACCGAGAAGCTATATTGCCTAAATTAGATGTTCTAGGGGTGTTTTATTGAGAGTTTTTAAATGGCCACAGTGGCAATTGGTAACGCCTGCTTTGAAAGCATTCCAGACAGAAATAGCTGCAGGCCTGGCTCGATGGTGGGGAATTTAGCACATTGGAGGCTTTGCAGACTGTTTTCAGTGGGGGAATGCCCTGTCTAGGATTACCCTCCAGTCCTCTGGGAGCTTCTCCCCGTGGATTTCTACATCCCTCTAAATGCCCCCTTTAGCCTGACTCAGAAGGGTGTCCAGGATTCTACCGCGCATGAGCAACTCACAACTCTCAAGGTGCAGGATGGCTTCGGAGAATTCAGTCTGGAAATGCCTGATGCCCCCACCTGACTGCTAGCTTAGCCTGAAGAAATAGTGTTGAGCATCGATGCCTATCAGGCAGGCTGTGGAGTGTCTGTCCTCAAGTCTTCTGCTATCCTTAACATGAGGCATCTCAGCAGAGATTTGTACACTGAGCTTGTGGTAGCACATGTGACCTTCTAGGAGGCAGGAGATGATGTAATTGTCAAACTGGGCTCTAGGAGCAGAGAAACTTGGGTCTACCTCCTCCTACTTCCTGCCTGTGGGTCTTCCCAGACCTCAGCTTCTCTGTATAGCCAAGGTAATAATGGTGCTTGCCTCCTGCATTTATTTGGAGGGAATTTAATGCCTAGCATAGAGTAAGTGGTGGCTGTCATTATTTGTCATTTTTCTTGAAGAGTTGCCACAGATCCTTCTAGTAGGTGGGCTAGAGGGAGCATCATGTGAAAGTCAGCCTGGCACTCTGCTATGTGACAGTGCCTCCTGGGGTCCTCCTTGTGAAGGACCAAGAGAGAGGCATGTTCAGGCATCCCTGGTTTCTGTCCCTGTTCCAGATGTCTTGGTGCTTATCACTGATGGCATTTCCTTTGCTCCTGTGACTTTCAGGAAAGCCAAGGCCAAAAGCATCTTGTCACGCCCCCAGGTTGATGATTTTCTTAAACTCAGTTTACTTTATCTCGATTTCTTTCAAATACATTTTTGATCATTTTCAATTTTATGGCATGCGTTCAGCTGTTCAAATCTTCTCACGAACACCATTGTACGAATGACTGTTGTAAGAAGGGCCATCATGCACCAAATGTTCGCTGTCACCAGTGTTTACAGAGAATCGGTTGATTTAATCTCACCACTCTATGAAGAAGGGCTCATTGCCACCCCTACCTTTTACAGACGAGGGCATTGGGGTTCCAAAGCTCTAAGTTACCGCTTCAATCCATGTGGCTCATGGGTCTAGGAATACACCTCTGCCGGCTGAGTCGATCCCTTGCTGAGCTGTCTCAGAGTCACAGAAGACAGGTACAGAGGCAGTATCTAGGGGGTGCATGCACACAGGCGACAGATTAGATAGATGATACGTGCAGGCACAATAGGTCTAGCTGGCAGGCAGCAAGGTGAAGCTATGTTAGTTTTCCACGTGATAATAATGAGACTGGCCTCGTCCAGGTGATAGAATTCTAGCCAAGGCAAAATAAGCTGGTATCCTAGCACACACAATATTGCCATTAGGAAGCACTTTCTCCCGTAGGACGTTTGCTAACGTAGATGATGATAGTGCCTATGCATTGAAATCCACGGCTTTGTCATGAAACTACACTATGGCCGGGCATTGGAGACATAAAGGTCACTAAGAAGTAGTGGGTCCCCACCTTCAAGGGGCCTCCGACTCTCTGAGGAAGATTCGTACAAAGATTGCAGGTACCCTGAACCAAGATATCGCAGATACCCTGGGCCAGAGCACCTTTAGGGAGTTTGGGAAGCACGGAGAGCAGGCAAGGGTCAGGGGAGATCAGAGAGAGGCAGGGAGTGTTTGAAGTTATCATCTCTTTGGAAAAGGCTTCCGAGAGGGGAGTTAGGCAGAGAGGAGGGGCTGAGTAAAGGTTTGTGAGGCTTCAGAGAGGCTGGAGGTCAGAAAGAGCCAAGCTACACCAGAAAAGGCAGCAGGATGAGAGAAGCTTCTTAGAGGGCAGGCGTATATTAGTGACTTAAGAGATGAATCCACAAGAGGGGCTGACTGAGGAGGCCTAGGCATTTGAAGTATATTCTGTAGCTTACTGGGAGGGGCTTTCCAGGGGTGGGGTCTGGTCAACTTTGCATTTTAGAGTCTGCCATACACTCAGCAATGCGGTGGGCAGAGGCAAGAGTTCTTGCCATGCCCTAGCCTATATCATAAGTGTTGATCTTTCAAATAAACAACATGGAATATATTTCCTGCCCACAGAGAGCTTACTTTCCTATGTAGAAAGAGATACATGCACAATAAACAACGAATATAGTAGTAATTTATACACTTCGAGAGAAGGTGGTAAGAGCTACCAAAAAGAAAATAGAAAGAAAGAAAATTGGGCACATAAGGAGAGTTAAGGCTGAGAGGCAAGGCTGGCTTGAAGAATTATAGAGACGATGGTATTGAAGGAAAAACTTGAAGAAAGTGGAGGCCAGGTTGGGACTCTTCTCATGTCTGATTCCCAGATGGCCATAGCCCCTGGCAGGAAACATGGGATTTCATGTTCTGCTACCTCAGGCAAGAATCACCCCTGGGAGCCTCCATATTATTCTCTTGTGCTCACCACTGCCCCAGACTGTGTTGAGATGCTCAGGGCCTGGTAGAAAGGTAGGGCCAAGGACTAACGTGCTTGTTGCTGGTCTTCTCCAGTATCTCTTTCCAGAACTCCAGCAGCCCCAGGGATCTTTGCGGAGCTATGGAAGAGAAGGCAAATCTCTGACAGACTCTTCCCGAGAGAGGGTGAGGGGTGTCTATAGCTCCAGGGAGGAGAAAGCTGGGCCACCTACTAGACCTATGCCTCTGTGGGCACTGCCTCTGCCTTGCACCACTGGTCATGAACCCCCAGTGAGGCAATGCTTGATGGAAAGCTCTGATAAATATTCCAGCATGTTCCCTATAGGACAGACAGTGCTGGTGAGGCCTGGACAGCCCAAGGAACAGCCTGTAGGTACACAGTGAGGGAGTCCGAAGCATACTTGCCATTAGAGTCTAGATCTCTCACCCCCCCAACAAGTGAGTCTTTGTCAAGTTAGAACATTAAGAGGGCCCACCTCGTCCTTTCCCTTATCAAAGCCTGGGAGTTGGCAGCCCACTGCTCCAAACTGCAGTCACTGCTGACCTCTGTTTCCAGGGCTTCCCTTCTGTTATCTCTCCAAGTCTTCCAGCAACACAGTGGTGTATTATTATTGCCCCTAATTTCCTTGATGAGGAAACCAAAGGTCAGAGGGGTTAGGTGACCTGTCCAAGGCCACACGCATCAGAAGATTGGGCAGCCAACCAATCTCAGCAGTTTCGCGCCTGTGTCTTTGTGTTTAGCCGCTAGGTTATACAGGTGTGAGCTGGGCATGTGTGCAAGAGTGTGCTGTGGTTGAGTGTGGGAGCATGGCTGACGGTTGAGTCAATAGGACTCCTGACTTACTTTCAGATCCTATTTTGGGTTCTGCCCTGGATCTGCTTGGGAACTGGGCAAATTCTCCACGAGTCCTTCCTGGCATGGCTGTGGGCAAATTATCCACGAGTCCTTCCTGGCATGGCTGTGGGCAAATTCTCCACGAGTCCTTCCTGGCATGGCTCTGTGGGAGACTTGCTTTCCCTGTGTTTAAGAGTACCTAAAGCCCCTGAGCTAGAACATGAACAGACACATGAAGAAGGGGCTGTTAGCGGTTCCCAGCTGTGTGGCCCAGGCCGGCAGCATCAGGTGCTAAGAACATGTTGAAAAATGCACACTCTTGGGTTCCAGTCTAGGACTGCTGAGTCAGGGATGTGGATGGGGCCTAGTAGTCTGTTTTAGCAAGCCCTTCCAGGCTTCTGAAGCCTGCTCAAATGTGAGCATGAGATAGGTACACGGGTCATGTCCCACAGAGGGCTGGGAGTTTGTGCGCTTCTACGTGAATTCGCACTTACGCTCAGGGCACATGGCTTTCTCGTTTCCAAAGGACCTCTTTACTTGTAACTTTCTCCAAGTATCTCAGCGACAGGGCTCCTGTCTGCTTCTCAATGAGTGAGCTGACATCTCTGGCAGTGAGATCATAAGACAGCCAGTCCCTGACTGAGGCTGAGCATGGCAGTCTTCTCTGGAACACATAGCCTCCCTTAGAACCCCCTGTGCCCTTTCCCCCAAGCTAGGCCAGGGCTCCCCTGGAAAGAGAGAAGGATGCGTAACTACCTTCACCTGCCCATCACATCCTTCCCCCACACTCTCGCCTTCCTGTCAGCAGCACCTGCAGAACAAGTTCTCTCTTCCCCAGGTGAGCTCACCTGGCATGGAAGGAGACATGTGACATGGAAGGAGGAGGGCACTTGGAAACCAGTGGCCACTTCCTAGAGGACATACCTAGAAGGGCAGCAGAAGGTTTATCTCAGCGGCCCTTCTCTCTCCTTTGCCAGCTATGGAAACTACTGGGACTGATCTAGGACACAAGACCCTGGCCCTTCTGGGCGGTGAGAGGTGGAGCTTTAGGCTGACTCAGGCCTATCTCTACTCCAAGCCCGGGCCTACTCTGGAATCCCTGGTAGAGAAATTGGGACACTCTCTTCTCTAGCTCACCAGAGGGTCTGGGAGTGACAAACTGGGACCTGAAGAGAAGGAATAGCCAGGCCCCCCAAATATAAATATACACATATCTAACAGATTGTGGAAGTGGGCTTCTGTCCAAAGCATATTGGCAAGCACTTGGTCCACTGATTCTCTACTGTTTGTGGCATCTTGGGGGGTCTACTGCTGTATCACTAGGAGCCACAAGTTTTTTCCGTTCCTTCCCCGCCCCCAATCTTGATCACATCCTTGTCCCCCTTCTTTTTGTTTGTTTGGTTTTGTTTTGAAGATAAGGGCTTCCATTGAGCTTAGGTTGGCTCTGTATAGTCCACAGTGAACTTGAATGTATGGTTTTCCTGCCTCAGTCTCATGAATGCCGGGATTACAGGGCTGTGCCACCATGACTGGGCCCAGGTTCTTTGAGGATGAGATTTTTTTTGTCTGCTTTTGTTTCAGTTATAGAGGTGATTGTTCTTATAAAGACAACTACAGTTTGCAACTGAAAGGCATTTTCCTAGCTAGCATTCAGTTGGACAGTGTTTCTCATGTGGCAGCATACAGCTCTGTACTGGATTGTAATTTACAATAACTATCTATTCAGAAGGTGACTCTCCTGGAACTTCTGTCCTATGGTCTGTGGATTACACCCTCAGCTTGAGAAGTACTGATCTCATCCAGCACCTCCATAGGACAGTAAGGCCCAGAAACAGTCAGGTTCTTACCTGAGGTTTTCCAACACCTCCAGAGAAGAGTGAACATTGCCAAACCAGGCTCCTGCAAGCAGCCTAGGAATCGTCCTGTCACACTCTGCAGGGTTATTGTGGTCTGTTTCCTGCTGCTATAGCAGAACACTTAACAGTGGATAATTGTAAATGGACAGAAATTAATTAGTGTGTGCTTCTGAAGGTCTGGGAAGTGTAAAAGCAGGGTGCTAGCATCTGGAGAGGGCATGTTCACATTGTGTCATCTCATGGCAAAGGCAGAAGGGCACAGAAGGGCAGGAATGAGGGAACAAGAAGAGGCTGAACTCACTGTTATAACAAGCTGACCTAGACACACCTATTTCTGTGACAATGACACAAATCCATTCATGGGGACCAAGCACAAATGACCATCTCCCGGCACTGGCAAAGTGAGCATTGCATTTCCAACACGTGAGCTTTTGGCGACAGTCAAACATTTGCAATGCAGAAGGTTAAATCTGGGCCAAACACAGTACAGGCCACAGAGGTGTGCGTCCATGATGTCCCCACTATAGATTTCTCTCTCCTTTTCCCATTTCCCAGGACTATGAGTTGGTTGGACTGTTGCTGATGTGACAAATTACCAACAATAAGCAATCTAGTCAGAGAAAAGGATTTGATTTGGTTTTAGAGAGGTCACTCCACAGTTCCTGGGTCCATTGATTCTGGGTACATGCAGAGGCAGACCCTCATGATGTTGGGGGTATGGGCAGAGGCTACTCACCTCACATGGAAGACAAGAAACAGATACGAAAAGGTCAAGAACAAAACACCTGCAAGGACTCAGCCCTAGTGACCTAACTCCTTTAATGTGGCTTTACCTCCTTAAGTAAATCCTCTAGCTAGAGTCCAAGACTTTCAAACTTGGGTCTCTTATGCAACTCTATATCCAAACCAGAACAGACTGAACACAATACAGGAATATAGCTGACTCTTTTGGCCTTATAAAAAGATCCAGCTAGCCAGTTGATAAGTAGGGGAGATGGGCTTAAGAACTTTTTCATGGAGACCACTATGTCTTTGTTCTATGACAAATATGTAGCTCAGGTACTTTTAATTTTTTTTGTAGGATTCAGAGAATGACCTGTGATAGCCTTACTTTCTGTTTTTAATGAATGGGTTTATTACACATATAGCAAGTAAAAATAAAAGAACAAACAGCAAGTAACATGTAGACAGACAGACATCATCATTAAATCAAGTATAAGCAACTGGTATAGCTCAATTGAGAGCGCAAGCAAAAGGGCCACCATCAAATTTCGGGCTTCCAACCTACAGCGGAGAGTGACTGGGGAAGAAGTGGCTTGCTGTGAAATCCGACTGGAAGTCTTTCCATTGATTGGCTGCAAGCATGTTTACACGATGGGATAAACAGCAGTAACCTGTATTTGCTAATGCTTTACCTTCTAGCTATTCTCAAGGCTGTGGTGATTTTACACATAATCTGCTATGATGTCTTTTCTCCCCTTTACAAAATTAGGGGGCTAGCTTGCCTCCGGACAGGGAGTTTTGGAAGACATTGAAAATAAGCATGCTGGAGTTTGGGACAAGTGAGCCCTGTTTGCTTCCAGGGTCTGCTTTCAACAAATTTAAACATGATAATTTACCAGTATTATATATTACATCCACCTCTGACTTGTTCTAGCTGGACCATGAGTGATGAGGAGGAGCAGACCTTAAAGGTAATGGCATGTCTCACAATTCTCCAAACCGGGCTTTTGCACCAATAATGACATTGAACATATGTTGAACATTCTAAATGCCAGACGTTTCACAATTGGGGTGTCAAGATGTAACTGAGGAAGGTGTGGCTACATTTTGTAGATGGTGAAAGTGGGGGCAAAGGTCAAGTACACTGGTCATAGATGGCAGGGCCCAGCATATTGTTTCTTGAGCTCACTTTCTTTACATTCTTTGATTTCCTGTGATCGTCACGTTAGCCCTGGAAAGGAGCCAGAATGTGTCACCTGTCCCCAGTGCACAGGAGAGAAAACTGTTGTTCAAAGAGGGAAGCAATGAGGTCACAGGGTCTGCCCAGTTTCTGATACAGTATTTCTTTACTGTCCCCCACACCATCCCACCAGGGACCCAAGACTGAGAAATCTTTGAGGATTTGGGTGTACGTCAGGAACAGTTTTGTCAAACGTTAGTGACAGCAGCAGCTTTGTGGAACTCACAGAGTGATGTAAAACCAATATTTCCCGTTGGTGGTTTCCCCCATACTAGCCATTTCCCCGTGCTACTGGGAAAAATAGCTTTCTGTAGCCTTTGAGAACATTCATCTCCTTGCTAGATTTGAAGTCATCTATTTTAGGGAGATTAATATGGGAATCTATTTCCAACTCATTGTTCCTGCCATGTTTACTCAGTAATGTTGTTATGACCTTTGAAATATTACCTGTGGTTCTAAGTCAATTGCCCCCCAAAGCAAGTGAATTGCAATAGAAATGTTTCTGTTTGCTAGCTTTGACTTCTGGAAGCTTGGAAAACCTTTCAATGCAATGCCATCTGCTCTTCAACTGTGTTGCCTTTACATTTTACCAGTGATGCCAACTTCAACTTTAGCCCACATGCTTGTCGATGTCAATATGTACCCTATTTTGATGTAAGACTCTTTGGCTTAGCATCTTTTCCTGACAGTCGGGGGCCACTCCTGGAGTGGTGTGTGGTTTCAGAGACAAGCTTAGGCTAAGCACTGTGCTTGAAAATGTTGGTGAGGCAAATGCCGCACGGAGGACATGATGACTGTACAGCAGGCAGTATGAAGGAATAAAATCAAAATACAGAACCAAAGGGCTGGGCAGGTGTCTCAGTCACCTGAATTCAAAAGAAAAATATAAAGCCAGAGACGGTGGCACAGGCCTGTAAGCCCAGCCCTGGGAAGGTGGAGACGAGAGGATCCTTGAGGCTTCCTGGTCATCCAGTCTAGTAGAACCAGGAAGTTTGGGGTTTAGTGTCTCAAAAACTAATGTAGACTGGGGACTGGAGAGATGGTTCAGCAGTTAAGGGCAATGGCTGCTCTTCCAGAGGACCCAGGTTCAATTCCCAACACCCACACGGCAGCCCACAACTGTGTTTATCTCCAGTTCCAGGGGATCCAGCAAACTCATACAGGCATACATGCAGGCAAAACACCAATGCACATAAAATAAAAATAAGTGTATCTTTTTTAAAAAAGTAATGTGGACCAATAACAAGATGGTTCATGGTAAAGGTGTTTGCTACCAATCCTTATGGTCCAAGTTCAATTCCCAGAACCCATATGGTACAAGGAGAAAAATCTCCTACAAGTTGTCCTCTAACCCGCTATGTAAGTACAGTGGCATGAATTAACACACACACACACACA
>LOJH01006500.1:0-29558 GCA_001685095.1 Ellobius talpinus
GGAGAGAGAGGAGAGAGAGGGAGAGGGAGAGAGAGGAGGGAGAGATGAGAGAGAGAGAGGAGAGAGAGGAGAGAGGGGGAGAGGGGGGAGAGAGAGAGGGAAGAGAGAGAGAGAAGAGAGAGGAGAGAGAGGGAGAGAGAGGAGAGAGGAAGAGAGAGGGAGAGAGAGAGGAGCTGGGGGGAGATAGAGAGGAAGGGGGTACCTGCTTCTGAACTCCTCTTAGATAGCGACTCTAGGGAAGTATGGGCCCGCCTCTCATCTCCCCCAGTCACCTTCACAAATGTTTAGACTCACAGGAACACACATACATGCACGTAGTGTTTACATGTATGCAAAAACACACCTCATCTCTTACAGAGACAAGTTTACAAGAAGCACACACATGGAAAGCACAAGCACATGCCTCCACATCTAGAACCACACCTCCTGGCCTCATCTCTGTACAAATCTCCCAAACACAATCCCTCCCAAGTGACTAAGAGACTTGGGGGCATGACATGTGTGACGTATGAGGTGAGATTAAAGCGCTGTGTGAAACTGGTATTTAATACAACTCTGACAGAGATGGGGGCAGGCAACTAGGAAAGCTCATAGCCTGGTTGCATTGGACTCAGCGAGGGTTGGCCTCCCAGGCAGGGGTCAGCACTGCCACCCTCAGCCTGGGTGGGGTTTGCAAAGTCTCAGGGTCAGTAGAGGCCCAGGCCAGCAGAGAACAGTCCTTTTCCAGGATAAATGGCACATGCATATGGGTGCCCCTCCTCCATTTGGCTTCTACAGCCTGCCTTGGGTTACTGTGGTCCAACCTCATTTGACATAAAGAGGTATTCATTCATCCATCCATCCATCCATCCATCCATCCATCCATCCATCATTCTTTCCTTCTCCTAAGGAGCAGACTAAGTTATAACTTAGAAGAAGGAGGACCACTGACCTCCTTGGGCCTCGTAATCCTCACCGAACAATGGGTACTGTGGTACCTGTTCATGAGGAGGGTGTGTGGCTTGCACAGCGGAAAGCCCTCCTTACAGACATCAGGGAGATGGTTGAGCCTTGCCTCAAGGACAGAAGAGGCAGAAGAGAGAGGCTTCTAATTGAATGCTCAGAAAAAGAGGCAGGATATGGAGCTGGGCAGGGGATTAGCTGATGGGGAGAAATCAGGAAACAGAACTACAGGGATGCTAAGAGGATGAAGAGGAGGCGGCATCTCCATGGGCTCTGGGATTTCTGTCTTGGAGGCTACTCTGAGACAAACTGACAAAGGCAGAACTCATACCTCACTGGGATCCACCAAGCCCATTAGAGCAATGGTTCTCAACCTTCCTCATGCTGTGACCCTTTAATACAGTTCTTCATGTAGTAGGTGACCCCAACCATAAAATTATTTTGTTGCTACTTCATAACTGTAATTTTGCTACTGTTGTGAATCACAATGTGAATATCTGACGTGCAGGATATCTGATATGCGACTCCCGTCAAAGTATTCAATCCAAGGGGGTGCGACCCACAGGTTGAGAACCACTGCGTTAGAGCATCATCTTAGTCTTAGAAAGTGGGCAGGGTGGCTTTTCACTTTCTGTAGAGGGGAGCTAAGCCCTGGAGGAGGCTGCAACAAAGGCCAAGCTGGAATCCTGCTCTCCACAGCGTGTTCCAGACTTTCTGCTCTAGCAGTCAGCACCAGGGCAGGGGTGAGGGGATGAGCAGCTACACCCCTTCCCAGGCAGACTCACAATTTGCAAGCTCTTCCTCAGTCCTTTAGAAGGGGGCCCTAAATGCTTCACTTTCTTGGCCCCTGGGACAGGATCATGAGGAAGTAGTTTGCTTCCTGAGGGCATCATATGATATGATAGGATATGATATGATATATGATATACTATACGATATATCATACCAAAAGCAGCTAAAACAGGTTACCCAGGGTTCAGCTGACCCCCACAGTGAGGGGAACTGAGTGGTTTGAGAACAAGGCTGGAGTGAAGTTGGGGTTGTCAGTGTGCAGAGTTCAGGACCAACCTTGGGGCTCACTAGAATTGGCTCAGTGAGACTTAGTGGAAACGTGCATAAAGATTCCCAGCACGTGAGTGTGCCCTCCGAGATGTTGCCTGAAGAATATTGGTGTGTTTACACCAACAAAGTGCCACTGCCAGCCTTTGAGTCAGGCTTGAATGCCTCCTACCGTTCCTAGCGAGTCACGCCACTTCCTGACTGTTTCCTCATCTGTAGAAGGGCCACAATGCCTCCCTTGCAACATGATTGTGAAGATCAAGTGACCTGCTGGTTTCCCTGCAGTCCAGGAAGGCTTCTTGGAGGAGACAGGAGCCCCTAAATTCCTCAAAAAATAGACAAATTTGGAAGGTCCCCTGGATTCAGCCCTGAAGGCTGCCACCTACAGGAGGAAGGCTTTGTCGATCCCTGATTCTGAGCCAGGTCTGGCCTCTTGGAACTCTCAGGAAGACAAGAGCAGCATAGTGAAATTACAAAGCTATCTGGTACAGGAGGGGAAACAAACTGGCTCCCTCTGGGAAGGCTAAAGAAACATAAGAGAAGATGATACTGTTGCCCTTGGTGTCCTGAGAACTGGTTCCAAGGACCCCTCAAAAACCCAAATCTGTAGATGCCCAAGTTCTTTATATAAAATGGCATGGTGTTTGCCTAGAACCTATACAATATTATTATTATTATTATTATTATTATTATTATTAATGAGATACGGTCTTACTATACATCCCAGACTGGCCTCAACCTTGTGACCCTCCTTTCTCCTCCTCCTAATTGTTTGGGTTACAGGAGTATGCAGTAGCACTTGGTTTTTTCCTCTACACTTTAATTCATCTCTAGATTTCCTATAGTACCTCACACAATGCAGGTACAATGTAGAGAGTTGTACTGTGTCGTTTGGAGACTCAAAACGTCTATACATCCAGTTCAGATGCAGCTTTCTTGTATTGTTCTCAAGGAGCCAGAGATCAAAACCAGTCCTCAGGCATACCAAGCATACCAACCCTAGAAACTCTTTTTTTCCAAAGGTATTTAACATATTTTAAAATATATTTAATTAAATAATATACATTTAATGTATTTTTAATCCAAGGATAATTGATTCAGTGGACATAGAACTCATACATATGGAGACAGACTGCTCTGAGTCAGGTCAGTAAAGCAGAAAAGGAGGTAATGAAAGTTCTAGTTCTGCCGGCCTTCAGCTGTGGGGCTTCATCTGTGCAGCTCCATTCCTGGGCCATAAGGACTGGGGAAAGACACCCTGACAGTAGTGAAGACCAGCTGTGAAGCACAGAGAAGCACACAGCAAGAGCTCAGGAAGCTAGGATCCTGAGACAAGGCTGGAGGCTATAACCTAGGCAGAGGACAGCGGGGCAAAGATGTGGGGCTTGGGAGATAGTGGTTTCTCTGGGGGACTTGGAGACTCCTGGGGAGGTGGTAAGCTGGGGGCAATGAGGGCCTAGTCATGGCGTCCCCCCTCCCCCATCAGAAAGCCTGCCGCAAGGCATTGCAGGCAGAATGGTGCTAAGACTCTCAGGCGAGCAAGGCGAGTGCAGATATTATTTTAATCTTCCTCTTAGAACATAATTGCTTTCTGTCTCCTGGTGTTCCTGAAGAGACTTCCCTCCCAGAGAGATGGCTTTCTAGGCTCCTCTCTCTGCCAGGAGACAAGACAGCTGGGCCAGCTCCATGCTGCATTAACACACTGCAAATGTGATTGCATGGCTTCAAATGAGATTAGGGCCAAAGGCTCTGCTCTCTAGTGGAGGCAGGAGGCAACGTGGGCAGGAGTAGCCAGTGCTGAGCTGGAGGTCTGAGAGAGAGGGCCATTCCAGGCCCAGGCTGCCTGACTAAGCAGCTCCCTATAACTGAAGCTCCTCAGACCTTCTGTTTTTATCCTGACTGCAGTGCCAGCCTTAAAATTGTCCTGAGGTGGGTACTCTGCGCTTTAACGCCCCACTATTTCCAGGTCACCTATATTTCAGTACTTATATTCAGCACTTTAGTAAGGGAGGATGAACACAAATTCTTCAGCATAGCTTCAATATTCTCAACCTCCTCCTCCTCTTCTTCCTTTTCCTTTCCCTCCTCCCCTTCCTTTTTCTCCTCCTCCTCTTAACATGGAACTCAGCCTAGGCTTAAGCATGATATGTAGCCAAGGATGACTTTGAACTTCTTATCCTCCTTGGCTCTACCTCCTATGTGCTGGGATTACAGTCATGTGCCACCATGCCCAGTTTTATGCCGTGCTGGGGACAGCATTGTATATGCTAAGTGAACAAAATTGAACTACATTTCTAGCCCTAATTCCCTTGTCTTTAAAATGAGAACTACAGAACCAGGCACGGCAGCACACATCTGTAATCCCAGCACTCAGAGAGCAAAGGCAATAGAAGCACCACAAGTTCAAGGCCAGCTTGGACTATATAGGGAGTTCTAGGCCAGCCAGGTAGCAAAGACTTGTCTCAAAACAACAGTATATGAATAGGAACTATAGATTGGATTAATCTGTACAAAGTATATAGAACTATTCTGTGACTTTCTAGGTATCTACTAAACATCAGTCATTCTTCTGAGATTTGCAGATGCTATCTATCCACTCTTGTGGGGAGAGAGGCACCAAAGGGTACCACACTAAAGAAACAGACATCACTCTGCCAGGCTAATGCAGAAGAGGAGAGAAAAGCCTTCAATGCTGATGTCACCCCTCACTCTCCAAGCACCTACCCAATACAAACTTTGTGCTGTGCTGTCCCACGAAATGTAGCTTCCCCTGGCATGGTCCCTGCCCTCAAGGGAGACAAACCCTGTCCAAAGGAAGTAAATAGTGGGTCATGAGCTCTGGCAGGGCATATTTATGGGTTGTGGGTCTGAGACAATTATGTGGGAAAGGGAGTGGGGTCAGGTTTCAGGGAAGATTTGGTGATGGATAACTGTGACTTCATCTGGGGAAGGACTATCAGACAAACAGAGCAGTATATATATAGTCCCCAAGGCTGAAGAGACCATTGCCTACTCAGGGGTGGCTGGAGGATAGGTATGAAATAGGGCTGGACAGAGGAGAGGAGGACATTCTCGGGGTGTACAGGCCAGACTGGTAGAAGAGGTGAGGCTGAACGGACATGCTGAAGACTGGCTGACCTACAGCCTTCCGCTGAACAGATGCCCCCACCTTGGCCGGGCACCTGCCACCTCTGCCCCTTCCTAATGGAAGGTAATAGTGGGTAGCTTCCTTGCTTACCCTTTATTCAATCGCTTGTTAACGAGTTATCGATTCTCTTAAAAGAAAAATGTTCAAAAGCCATGCTGCATCTTTAGCAAAGTGATTTATGAGTTGGCAGTGGGACCTGAGCTGCCCTAGATGGGAGCTCTGGTTACTCAACACTGAGAAGAATCTTCCAATAGGGCAATCAATCAATGTGCCTGCTAAGTACATGGAAGCCCCCAACGTGAATACCACTCTCTTTGAGGTCACCCTGTATCTGCTGGAGACAAAGCCAGGGCCGTGGGAGCTCTCCATCACATAAACTGATAGAAATGAGAGGGTTTCTTCTCTGGGCTGCCCAGTTTCTCCTGGCCCCCATTGTCTTGTCTAACATTCTCTGTCCCTCTGTGTGGAGTCAGCCAGCACAGCTACTTAGCTGATGAGTACACTGGAGTTGCTAAGGTCAAAGTGACTACAGAAAACCAGGGCTAAAGGTAGGCCCCACAGATTCCAAGATGTCATGTATTTTGTGGCTAACATCTCTCCTACTTACTTTACTTTTACTGCTACTTAGTGCTTGGTCTAATTGTCCTGGGGGTTAGCGGCCACTAGAACAAGGGACCACAAAACAGTCATAGAAACTGTCACAGAGATGGCCTGGACCAAGACATGAACACACTAGTTCAGCCCCGTTACCATTTACTGAGGTTTCCTTTGCATACTAAGGGACTGACAGGAGACAGGAGTAGCCTCCTTGACCCTCCACTGCTAACTGTGGCCAGCATGGCCAATAGGTCCTGTCATGCAACCTGCATCCACAGGGCTTGACCAAAACTGGACCAGGGCCACATTAGTAGTACTGGCCACAGCTCGATGTCCTGAGCCTACCAGCTGGAGGCAGGGACAAGGGATCTGTTAGTGTTGGGTAGCAGTGGCCTCCTTCAGATGCCATGCCACTATTCAGGTGAGCCTCCAAGACATGCCAGCTTGCTCCTTTGTGATGCCACCACCTAGCGGTACAGTCACTGAGCCATCTGTTTGTCTTATTCAAAAGGTCAGAGGGGCACTGAGGGGCAGTCAATAGCAGAGGGCTTGCCTATCATGACCTAGGGTCAATCCCCAGCACACAACAGTAACAACAAAAACAACCCACAGACATTCATTTCTGGTCTTACCCCTGTCCATGTTATCCTGAAAGAGAAGTAAAGAAAATGCAAATTCCTCACAAATGGAAGGGAGAGGCCACCAGGCTTGCTGACCATGCTCAGACTTCCCAACCAGCAGACCTGGGTTCAAATTCCAGCCCATCGGTTTCCTCAGAGCACCTGCTCATTTGATGAAGAGAATGACAAAGGTTGTTTCCAAGGATCATACTGTGAGGCTTAACTGAGGTAGTGCACATAAAGAAGCTGGCAAGAGCCGCCACTCAGTGTGTGTCTGTTAAATGCTGGGGTGTACAAAGGTACCAGGCAGGGAGAGGATGACAGGGGTGGTTGCAGGATGTCGGGGTGAGCACAGGCCTACAGGAATGGCTCACATAGCAGCTGCCTCAGGTTTAAGAGGAACTAGAGAGGGATTGTCATATCAAGCAACCTCGTGACCCCAGGCTTGAAGGGCAAGAGGTGAGAACATGAACTCAGCCCAAAGAGCAGCTTCCTGGGACAGCAGCCTGGGTGCCCTTGGATGCCTGGATGAAGGTCTCCAGATCCCTGCAGGCACCTTAGGGAAGCCCAGTGTGGTCATGGCGAGGATCACCTACTTAGGCACAGAGCAGAGTGGAAAAAGAAGAAAAGATCTGGGATGCAAATGAGAGGCACCTCAGTCTCAGCCAGAGGTGGGTTCTCTCATTGCATCTGGGCCTCACTCATTGGCTGGGATGGCCAGCGAGTTCAGGATCCACCTACCACTGTCTCCCAGTGCTGATTCCAGATGCATGGAGCCATGCCCTGATTTTTACATGGGTGCTAGGGATCTGAACTCAGGTCCTCATGCTTACAAGGCAAGCACTTTACCAACTGAGCCGTCTCCCCAACCTGTGTTTATTGCCAGGCAAAAGAAGGACTCTACCCAGAGGCTAGAAGGCTACTGATTCAAGAGAATTATTTTTTATTCTCTTTGTTGCCGCTTCTCTGAGAACAGTGATTGGATCTCTAGGCTGTGATAGGAACTACTAGGGACTGAGCACACAGTGCAGGGGCCCAGTAACAGGCATCAGGAGCAGGAAACACCAGGTAGTTCTGAGGAAGGAGAGGACGCCTTCTGACTCCACCTTGCTGCACTGCATCTGTGTGACTGATTCTGCCCTGTGATGTCATACAGTGTTGCCTAGGTGATCAGACTGAATGGGAAACTCTGTACTTTCCCAGGACTGGGCAGAGCAAGGATCACCCCACTTCACCCTCCTGAGGGTGCCAGGAATGAGTTCCCTATCTTCCTGCTTAGCTGGCCATGGCCCAAATACCCCCAAGCACTTCCACCCACAAAATCTCTCACTTCTGAGAGAGATCCAGATTGCATACACCCACTCATATTTCCCCTACCCAGTCCAGACCCCAAAGTCAGTGTATGGCACCCATGGGACCACGCTGACCGACAGAGACTCAAGGCACCTGGGTCAGCTGTCTGGCAGGGCCAAGAACTGATCACCTGCCAAGCCCGGTGCTGATGCTAACTCCCAAGACCGTTAAGTGAACACTCCTGCCCCCAAGAGGATGGGACGGCAAAAGACAAAGGTGAGGCTGGGCCAGAGGCTGTCACAGCTGTGTGAGCTTGTCCTTGTTCTCTGATGGTGACAAAGCTGCTCCTTCTCTGGGCTTCAGTCACTGCTGTAAAGAGCTATGGTTTAGATATCCTGTTCTCTGAGGCTCTGAGATGAAACGCAGTGTTCCCAAAGGTGGTTGCTGTCTCGGCTTGCCCTTGCCTGAGAGCCTGCTAATGTTGCCCATTGGTCACCATACAATCCTTGGTTGTATGGCTCTCTCTCTTCTCTTGCCTCGTCCTTGCCTTTACCTTGAACACAGATCTGGACTTTCTGCAAAGAAGGGATGCCGGGGCAGTCTGTTTTGATCACTGATGTATCCCCGGCACTCAGTGCATAAGGCAGAGAAGTGCTCCATGAAGACTTGTGGAAGAACAACAAGAACCTATGGGGATGGGGCCAGAGCCCTGAAACACTCCTTGTATTTTGAGTCAGGGTCTCTCACTGAACCTGGAGCTCACTGATTGGCTAAACTGGCTGGCCCATGAGCTCCGGAGAACTAGGATGCCTTTCTATATCCTCACCCCCAACCCTATCAGTACTGGGATCACAGAGTCAGGCTGCCACGTGCCCAACTTTTACATGGGTGCTGGGGATCTGAATTCTGCTCCTCGTGTTTTTTTTCAGGTTTTGTTGATTATTACCATATATTTAGTGTTCAGAACAATGCCTGGCATGTAGCAGGTGCTCAACAAAGTTGTGCTAGCGAACCCTTTACCCCCCCAAGCCATGCCAAGCCAGCTCCCTCATTTTATTTCTTTTGCCATTGCTCAGCTCATGACTTTTTTTTTAAAAACTGGAGTAATATTTCTAAATTTCAGTGCTCTTTATTCATTAGAAATATTGTTTTATTTATGCAGCTTTCTCTCCATCTTTTTTTTCTTTTTTCTTTTCCTTTGCTTTCTGATGCAGGGTCTCACTATGTGGTCCTAGCTGGCCCAGAACTCAATATGCAAACCAGGGAAGCCTTCAGATTTGTGGTGATCCTCCTTCCTCTGCTTCCTAAGGGACAGATAGGATCCCAGGCATGAGCCACCAAGCCTGGTTATAATCAATACTGTAAGGCTTCCCTCCTCATGCTGAAGATTGAATGCAAGGGCCTTGTGCATGCCAGGCAGGCTCTCTACCTGCAAGCTCTCTCCACAGCCTGAATTTTTAAAAACTGTAGTCAAACCTGTCAGTTATCTTCTTGTGATTTCTGACTTTCAACTTTTTTTTTGTGGTGCTAAGGATCCAGCCTGGGACCTTGGACATGCTCAGTATGTGCTCTCCCACTGAGTTGCTCCGCAGCCTTAGGTCATAGTGTGAAAATTGCACCACCACCCTGGGTCATAATGCAAAAAGGCACTTCTGCGTCAGACACTGCGACTTCTTCCTGTCACCAGTCAATCCTGAGACTGCAAGCCTTAGGGGTAGACATAGTAACCCAGAAAAGTTGCCTGCATGAAGAAACATGAAAAGAGTGGAGAGGTCTCATATCCTGAGTCCTTTTCCTTAGTAGAAAGGGGCCTTACCAGCTAGCCCAGTGCCCAGACAAGGAGGGTCATCAGAGCTAGAAGGATTGTGAAGTTCTGGTTTTCTTGTTGCTGCTGCTGTTGGTGGTGGTGGTGGTGGTGGTAGTGGTGGTGGTGGTGAGTGGGTGGTGTGTGTGTGTGTGTGTGTGTGTGCATGCGCGCAGAGTTCAGAGGATAACTTTTAGAAACTGGTGTTCTCCTACCATGTTCTGAAGCAAGAGCTCTCCTGTCGTTCCTGCCCATCCTACAAGCCAGGATAGTGACCTGTGAGTTTCTGGGCAGTTTTCTTGTCTCCATCTTGTCTCAGCAGCGCTAAGACTACAGAAGCATGACACCTCATCTGACTTTGTATATGGGTCACAGGGATCTGACTCACGTTGTCAGGCTTATGCTGCAGGAGTTTCTGCCCGCTGAGCCATCTCACTGGCCTGAGAGACCATTTTTTAAGCCCAACATCCACCAGAGCCTAATAATTTGCCCAAATGGCATATCAGAGTCTCAAGACCCTCTCAGTTCAGCGTCACTCTTGAGGGACAGCCTCTTCATCTGGACAACCTCTTTCAGATATGGTCCCTTCTGGGGGAGAGATATGGGCTTCTTAGCGTTCCATGTCTCCCCAGGTTGCTGGAAGAGCAGACAGGATAGAGTGAGTCTTGTCTCTTTCCTCTCCCTGGCAGGGCCACCTGAGGCCTGACTTGTCAGCTGCTGGTCCCAATGCCCCCTCACACCCCACTCCTTCCTCAGACCTCCAATAGTGTCCCAAGCAATGAGCCTTCTGGGATTCTCAAGGACATATGCTGGCTATTGTTGGTTTGTGGAGGACAAGTTCGTTTGCAAGGATGGAAGGACGTTGGGGTTAGCAGCTTGCAAGCCTGCCCAGGGCCCGAGCCCTAAGGGGTGGCTGAGGGAACTTTGCTTGGAAGCTGGCAGACTTTGTGCTTACCACCAGCCTGTTGTCTGTGGTCTGTGAGACTGTAGTCTGCTGATTTCTTCTTAACAGTGTTACATGAGCGAGAATGGGGCCTGAGGGGCTGTGATAAGCATGCAGTTCTGCTCTCATGGAGATAGATTCTCTGCTCAGGGTCAGCATCTTAACCCACAATGTCCTCCTCACCATATAACCATATATATGACCTATATTAGGTTATAACATATATATGGTTATATTAGGTTATAATATAATATATATAGTTATGTATATATAGTTATATTCTTCCACAAATTCTTCAGTGTAACCAGGGCAGAGACAGGCAGAGCACATTGGTCCTGATGCAAGGACAGGACACCATAAGGTAGGAAAGAGGCAAAGGGAAGGTGGCAGCCCAGGCTCATCACGTGTCTGCCCCCTACCGGCCATACCTTGGGCCCAGCCTCCCAGGCTCTAGGCCCAGCAGGTTCACGGGCTACATGCCTACAGGCCTCACCAGGAGGTGCCTGCCTAGCAGCTGGCCTCAAGCACACACATGAAGCACACACGTGAAGCACACACATGAAGCACACATGTAAAACACACACGTAAAGCACAAGCAGTGCTTCTGCAACCACTGTTTCTGGGAAGGCTGTCCTGAGAGGGCCCCACGGAGGAGACCAGGGAAAAGATACCCAAATCTCTGGACCTGGCAGAGGCCTGTTGGCCTCCAAGGCTGCCAAGGATTCATGGAAACCCTTAGATAACTGTCATGTGGAGGGGCCTTCACTTCTGTGGCCCCAGGGTGCCCATGGCAGGCTGGTGTCCTCATAGCAGCAAGGATGTTCATCTGGCAGTGCCAAGGGCATCGCTCAGCTCTCCTAGCCTAACTTCACAGAACTCAGACACATCAAGCCCTAGAAAAGTCAAATCACAAATCATTCTAGACATTCCCCCTAGTGTGCAGGGAAACTGGCTCCGAGAGGGAGCAGCTCAGAAAGGACAGAGGTGCTATGACCCAGGTCTCTTGGCTTGCCAGCTGCTGTCACAGAACACAGGAAAGCAAACCTGCTGGGTGACCTCACTGTGGCAGGGCACACAGTGGGAACAGTGTGCTGGAAGGAAGTCCTGTGACTTAGGGGAGGCCGTGGTCTGTGAATGCTCCTCGTCCTCCACCTAGCAGGGCTCCCCTCCCTTCCACCTACCCTTACCACGCAGGAGAGCGAGTACCTCCCCTTCCACCCTCCCTTACCATGCAGAGGGATGGGCAACTCTCATCAACACCTCTGCAGATGGTGACAGGCCCTGCTGGGTCCTATTGGGGGAGGGAGGGAGTTCACTCCTCAGTCATAGGCAGAGGAGGAGTCTGCAGAACTGGCGGTGTCTAAGGCTGGGAAGCCCTGTTCTCACCTCCTAATGAGACAACTTGTTAGGCAGGGACTGCAGCCTACAGCAAGAGAGGGACATGGCAGGGGATGCAGGCTTGGAGTCTTCTGGAAAGAGCCACCCAGGCAAAGGGAATACAAGGACAAAGGCTGGGGGGCAGGGGCCGACTGAGGATGAATAAGGGAGTTGTGGCTCCTGTTGGGGTCACCCATGCAGTACCATGGCCCTGAGAATCGAGTTAAGCAGCCTCCACAAATGTTCCCAGGGCTAAGCCATGCTTTTTCCCTTTCCGTGCTAGGAGGCAGGAGGGTGGAGCAGAGTGGTGGTTCCTGTCTGGCCCCAGTCCTCATTGTCCCATGATGTATATGAGATGTTAGGACCTGAGGAGCAGGTGGCATTGAGGAGTTACAGACAGAGGTACCCACAGAAGCTTACGGGGAGACTGTGCCTGCAACAGGGGCATACCAAAGCCCAGGGAAGAAGCAAGAGAGACCCCAAAGGATAGACAGTGTATGAGACAGAGGTAGGGAGAAAAATGGCTTCATGGGCCATTCTGTGGTTCAGGAAGCAGGGTAATGCTACAGAGGGGAGAAGGTACTGGAAGGGATAGACAGTCAGGCCTATCCAGCCTACAGACTACAGGCTATTTCCAGCCTCTTGCAGCCAGGACTCTTGGTGAACACAGCTCAACACAAAATCATAGCATACTTACTTAAAACCTAAAACTTGTGTTTTTCAATTTTATTATTTGTATTTTATCTACTGTGTCTGTGCATGTGTGTGTGTGTGTGTGTGTGTGTGTGTGCACGTGACTGTAGGTGCATGTGGTCCATAGCACGCATGTGGAGATCAGAAGGAAATCATTGTCAAGTCAGTTTTCTCTTCCCATCAGGGGTTTATGGACTCCGTCTCAGGTCATCAGGCTGACACAGAAAAGGGTGAACAACTCACTGACACACTTACAAGGTCTCATGTAACCCAGGCTAGCCTCAAACTGGAGTAGCTAGCTAAAGATGCCCTTGAACTTCTGATCCTTTTGGTCCACCTGCCTCTACCTCTTGAGGACTGGGATTATACATGTGTACCACCATCGACAGTTTTTATAAAATTTCTTCCTGATGTTTTGTTTTGTAATTAAATGCATGGTTCCTTAGCCAAAATTATAATGTCAAAAGCTTCTAAATGCTTGGTAGAGGTTATGGGTGATGGTAGGGAATTTTCTGTCAGATGAGTTTGCTTAGCCCTGGCTCTCCTTACAGGTTCCTGGAGAGCCAGTGGAGCCCCTGGATACCTCTCCGGACCTAGATCCTAACACCAACTACCTGGCTCCCTGTAATAAGGAGACTATTGTGGTCACTCTGCATGGAGCTACTGACCTTCCTGCCAGCAAGGACGGCTCTGATCCAAAGCCCTATGTGATGGTGTAAGTGGCTGGGGAAGCAGGGTTAGAGGTGGGATTGGGTCTGGAAACAGAAACCATCTGATGAATGTTTGGAAGCTGAACTCCTGAAGGGAGTGTGGTACCCAGAGGTGTCATACTAAGGCTGTACAAATGAGAAACCTGTCCTGTTCCCTGCTGTGTGGTAATTGCTGCCAAGACTGAGCAGGACCTGACCTCCCCAGGGCAAGGACCTTGTCTGCAGTGCCTATGCTGGGCTCAGTGTGGGATGGGAATGGGAATGGGAACAGCTATAATCACAGACCTGAGTTCCAGGACATCTGAAGTTTGTCCTAAGGAAAAAGAAAAAAGAACAAGGGGGCATATACAATAGAAACAGCACTCCTAAGAATGGGAATGTGTTCAAGAGCTGGAAAGGCAATCATGGAAAAACTCAGCATGGACTCGTTACCTTCTACTGGTCATTTGCATCCCATCATGTATAGAATGGGCTTTTTCCTGGAGTCCTGTTTGTTACATGAAGCCTGGGTAGGGAATGGCTTCCAGTATTTCTTTGCCAAAGGGCTCTTTGGCCGCTTCAATCTTTATGCAGCTTTCTGAAGTCCTTCCTTATTCTTCTTACCACAGAAAGACTTGGGGTCTGCCTCTCCTGGCTTTTGGGGGTCCCAAGAGGTTATGCTGCTTGCAGGCACCTCTGTGGGCCCTTGCTTCTCATTTCTGCCATGGGACCTCACATCCTTTAATGCATTTCTCTCTCTTTTTCTCTCTCTCTCAGTGCATCCTTGTTTAGCCTGGTGGCCAGGGCCTGCCATGCCATGTCTGCTGCCCACCTCAGAAGCCTCGTTTCTCCTCAAAGAGCATATGAAGCAATGCCATAGCCAGCCAGCTTTGCCTCTGGAGGGACATGAGTACTGTGCTAGAATGGGGTCTTTCTGGCTTCTGCACCCTCCTACAGTTCTACCTGACACCTCCCTGCCTGCACCCCTGCCTGCGTCCCTGCCTGCACTAGGCACTTCCCACCCACTGCTCAGTCCCTTTGGAGAATGCCTGCCCCAGGAGGCTGCACACAACACTGAATCTTCACCTTCAAAGCATTCCTCATGCCTCCTCCTCCAGGCAGTCAGATCTACCAGGGTAGATCCCCTAGCAACGGCAACACACGTGTGTTTCTAGTCTGTCCCCAGAACGGAGGCTTCTTGCAGATCTCAGGTCTTATTCTCCATTTCTCCAGCCGTGCACCCAACATGGTCACAGACTAATGGACCTAGGATGCAAAACTTGGCTAAGATGACAAGCAGCCCTTCTCCCACCCCCTCTCCCACGAGGTACAGAGGCTGTGCTGAAGAACAACAGGTGAAGAAGCTCTTGCCTGGTTGGCCCAGAAAAAACCCACTAGCCCCAGCCCAGCGTCTTGCCCTCCCCTCCCCCAACTCCATTTCTTAACCAGGGAAGGGACAGGTGGCAGAAAGCTGCTTGACAGGAGGTTGGTTTCTATTGGGAAATGTCCCTCAGCTCAGCAATTTCCATAAACCAATTATCACTGATCATCTCAGGAGATTGAGGCCCTGCTTGTCACCAATCCAGCCTGAGCTGTGGAGGGGAGGGTAGCTGGATGGCTGTGTTGCTCCAAGACCCCTGCCCCATCACCCTGTTGCCATAGGAACATGCAAGGGAGGGGAGTCTAGGGGACATGAGCCTGGATAGGAGTGTGAAGCACTGAGAACATCCTGGTTCCTCTGACCCACCAGCACAGCATGCAGTGTAAAAAGTGGGAGGCATGCATCCCTGCTTCCTTTTTCATGACGGGAGCAGGGCCTGTGCCAGGCTACAGCCTGGTCCCAGAGCTCCAGGCTGAGCTGCCAGCAGCTCCAAGTGGTGCTAATGAGATGCAAATGAAAAGAAGAAGGGAGGGCTTCTGGGAATGAAGGCCCAGCTGCCCGGACCTAGAGCTGGCTTTCAGTGCTAACCCCCAGCCCCAGATAGGACTCCCAGAGGGAGAAACAAGAACTCCCAAGGCTCTAGAGCTGGGCCCTAGACCCCAGGAAGAGTTTGATGTCTTCCCAGAAATGATTACAATATAGAACAACAAAGTATGCAACAAGAAAGTCCACTAAAGCCTTTTCTCATATGGATATTTCAATGTGTGTGTGTTTTTTAATTATAAACATTTGAATGTAAAATCTGAAACTGTTAAGATCTAGAAGTAAACAGTTTTCCCTAGGATCCTTACATTGGTCTTGGCAATGATTTTTTTTTAATTTGACATCAAAAGTATAAGCAATGAAAGCAAAATAAACAAGTGGGTGACAAGAAGCTGAAAAGCTCCGTGCAGCAAAGGAAAACCTCCACTGACTTGAAGAAGCAGAATGGTCTAAAACACGTGCACACCACACATCTAATGAGGAGCCAATGCCCAGAGCGTATGGAGAGCTACACCCTCCAGTACCAGAAAACCAACTGGATTTTGAAAAAGGGCCCTGATAAGGCAGCACACACCTTTGATCCCAGATACAGAGGCAGAGGCCAGTAGATCTCAGGGAGTTCAGGACAGCCTGGTCTACAAAGTAAGCTCCAGAACAGCCAGGGACACAAAGTGAGACCCCGTCTCAAAACAACAACAACGAAAACCAAAGCAATAACAGGCAGAGGAGCCTAGAAGTATAGCTCCAAGGTAGAGTGCTTGCCTAACATATACCACGCCCTGGGTTTGATCCCCAGCCAAACCTAGCTTGTCAGCACTTGGCCACTTGGGGAAGATCAGAAGTTCAAGGCCATCATTCTTGGCTATGCAGGGAATTCAAAATTAGCCCATGCTGCACGACACTCTTTTAAATAAGTGCATATAACTGGGTGACAGGCGACAGGAAAAGGTGCTCAACACTGCTTATCACCTCAAATATCCAAGTCGGGACCTGAAGGCCATCCCCCCTTACCTGTTAAGTTGGTTGTTATCATAAAGACAAGAAGTAGCCAGAATTGGGGCCCTTGGGATGACTCAGAAGGTAAAAGCATTTGTCACCAAGTGTGACAATTTGAGTTCAACCCTGGAACCCACATATAAGAGAGAACTGCTTCCCACAAGTTATTCTCTGACCACACATACACCATGGCCCATGTGTCACTCTACCCCATGAACACTCAGATATACAGAATTAATTGGTTAATTAATTAAATGCAGTAAAATTGCAAATATTGGTGAGAATGTGGAAGGAAGGAAATCGCTCTACACTATGGCTAGAAATGCAGATTCATACAGTGGAAAACACCATGGACGCTCCTCCGACATTAAAAATAGGATTAGTATAGATCAATCCCCACCTCTGTATACATATCCAAAGGAAATGAAGTCAGTATCGTGAAACCACGTCAGTATCCCTGTATTATAGCATCATCACATGAAGGGATGGAATAAACTTAAACATCTGCCCATCAAGGAATGGGGAAATTACATGCATGCACACACATTCACACACACATATGCACATACATACAAATGTCATGTGTAACTTCCCCTAACATGGAAGACATAATGTTAAATTAAATAAACCAGATATATAAAGACAAATACCACATCATTTCTTTTAATGTGGAAACTTGTTGAATTCACAAAACAGAGAGTAGAAGAATATTGCCAGGATCTAGGGATGGAGAAAATAGGAAGATGTCAGTCAGAGAGTCCAAATATCTACCTCCAAGGTGAATGCATTTGGGAATCTACTATACAGTACAGTAACTGTAGTTAATATTGTGTTGCAGACTTCTAATGTGGTGAGTTTTTGGCACTCCCACCACATACACACAAAAGGATAACTGTGGGTGTGTTAGCTTGATTACATGGTATCGTTCATAGTAGGTAAGTATGTCAAATCCTACTATACATTTCTAATACATATTATTTTTACTTTTCAATTATACCCCAATTAGGCCAGAATGATATATGTATGTATATATAACTTCTTACTCCAAGTATTTTTACCCTGCTTTCTGATGTCTTGAGTCTAGTCATCCAGCTTGGCTTACTGAGTTCTGCCTGTCCATGTTGGCCCACCTCAGATCAGGGTAGGGATTCTGGGGTCCTTATCTGAAACTTCTGTCTTCTTTGGCTTTATTGCTCTTCCAGTAGGCAGATTTATAGTTGACGTACTGGGTGGAACATGAAGCCCCAAACTACTCACTCATCTGCTTCACTAGTGGGACTGCCAAGGGTTCAAGCCACTTCACCCCTCTGTAGACATTAGCTCCAGCCAGTCCAGTTACCACAGCTATCTAGTCAACCAGATACAGTGGCTTATTTTTTGGAAGTCTCTATTCGAGCCACCTTCCAATCCCACCCCATGGCAACAATTCTCTCTTTAGTTCCTTGAGGGCACTGTACCTCAACTACATCCAAGGGACATCTCATCTGTGTGGTCCCCCAGTAACATTAGTGATACATGATTAATATTGGGGTTCAACCTGAGTATATAAAAGGCAAAACAGACAGCCACTGACTCTTACCTCAACCTCAGTCAGAAATGGCGATCCTGCCTCCAGGAATCTCAGAATGAGACTGTGTCTGAGAGCTGTCTCCTCCCGTCTTATAATCCTCTCTAGTTCTGGAATTAAAGGTGTGTACCCTGGGATTAAAGGGATGTACGCCTGGCTTCTATGGCAACTAGTGTGGCTACTGGGATTAAAGGTGTGTGTTACCACTGTCTGGTCTGCAAGGCTGACCAGTGAGGCTGTTTTACTCTCTGAACTTCAGACAAGCTTTATTAAAATACAAATGAAATGCCACTACACACTAGTCCCTGGTGAGCACTCACTGTCCTTCGAGCCCTTTCTTCACTTGCCTTCAAGATGCCCTGCTCACACTTCCTCTGTGGCCTTACTCCACCTGTCTCCTACACAGCATTAAGTGTTGGTCCACCTTGTTCCCTCCAAGGCTGCACATTTCTGATATTCTCCATGCCATCTCATGCCCGTCCTGGCATCAGGAATCCCATCCTGGCCCATCCAATCTATGTCTTAGAGCACCAAAGCCCCCTTATCTCTTGAATTTGGTCATGTCTCCACCACCCAACAGGCCACTATGTTTTCTCACCTGTCCTAGGTACATCTAATCTTGCTCATTTGCCAAGTTCCTTCTAAGGAAGGTTTCCCTTTGCTACTGTGGCATCAAAGTACCAAAGTGACCCATGGCTCCTTACTCCAGGCCCAGAGTGGCTGAGTCTTCACTCACTGGCTCTTTCAGGTTCCCAGCAGCAGGACTCCCCTTTTCTATCTTTGCCCCAGCCATAATGGGCATCCTCCTGTCCTTACACTGTCCCCTCACACCCCAAGCTTTTGCACTCCTCTTCCAACCTCACCTCCTCCAAAAAGAGACCCCTGATCTCCCAGGCCAGCTTCTCCCATTGCATACCTCCACAGTGCTATAGACTTCCACGGTGATACAGCTCTGCCTTCGTATGATTAGTTACTTTCTGTTCATCAGGTCTTACTGATTCTAAGAGCAACCACCAGGTCTCTCTTGCTCACTGTTCTTTCCCCATTACAAAACCCATGTGATGTAGGAAGCTGGAAGCTAGTAATTGCTGTATGTGTGTATGTTTTGTATGTTTGTACGTGTCTGTATGTGACACTGTTCTCACTTACTGTGTGACTTTGGAAAAGTTACTTCACCTCTTCATGCCTGATTGCCTCATGTGGGAGTGTCTGAAGAGTCTTAAGGATGGTAGAACCAGGCAATGGGCAATGCTGGCAGGTCCAGTGCAAAACACAGGGTAAGTAAGGACTCCTTAGCCAGCACTCACGCTGGGCACATGAAACCCACCACACAAAAGGTGCAGGGTAGTAGAAAGAAGTCAAACTAGGGTCAGGAAGACCCAGAGTCTGGCCCACTGCCCCTCTGCCTTTTAGTCCCTGGTCTTCAAAGTCTCAGTCTTTCCATGGACCAGGCTATGAATGCTGGCCTCCATGTTGGTACAGGCCTGGTAGGCTGGCTTTCTCTCTCGCCTGGGAAACTGTTCTTTAGAGCCCTGGCTGTATTGCACAAGGCAGACTCCACACCCAGGTCTGCTGGACCAGCGCCAGGCCCCAGGTCTCCCTTAACTTGTCCAGTGTCCAGTACCTATCTCCCAGCCTGGCACAAAGAGACCTGTCAGTCACAGTCCAGCAGGGACCAGGAAGGCAATGGTCCTGACAGGTGGGGGTACCCCAGTGGGCCGGATGGGGGAGCTCCAGGAGATGGCCTGTGAATTCTGACTCCTGGCCAAGGTCTAGGGAAGGACTGCCAGTCCTTCTGCTGCCTTGGCTGCCTGCTGTCCTGAGCTAATGAGTGGGGCAAAGCCAGCCTGGGAGGTCCAGGCCTGGCTTCGCTGAGCTGAGCTGAGGGTGAGAAACAGGTCAGGGCTAGTCAGTCATAGTCAGCGTGAGCCCTGACTTTGGTCCACACTGAGCCTGATCTTGGTCACAGATGGTCCCAACCCTTGTGACTACTTGGAAAGGACATTGGAAGTAGACAGTAGAGGTCCCAGTAAGCAGAGAGTTAAGAACTGCATGTTTAAGGTGAATGTGCCCAGAGTGTGTGTAGGTTTCAGACCTCATCTTACATATGGATGTCTTACAACTCAGGGTGTTTCTAGGATCATTGTGGTCTCACAGTGAATGGGTCCCCAAGAGAAGACCCAGGATTCCAAAATCCAAAGTCCTTTCTGTCTCCTGGCTGAACTGATCTTTTATGCAGTAGTTTCCTCTCTTGAAAGAGGAATGTTGGCATCAAGGCCCCAACAGCCTTCCAAAGAGATGCAGAGACCAACCTGGAGACCCAGCCTGTGCTCTGGACCTAACCGCCCTGCATTGGCCAATGGGTCACAGAGGGCAAGAATCTGAGCAGAGAAGTTAACAAGTCCAGGATGACTCATAGGTGACCTCTGCCTCAGCAATTCTAGAGTTGAACTTAGCAAAACTAACACTAATAGTGACCATATTTGAGGGAGAGTTCCAGGAAGAAAGCAGACCTCATGAGTAACTTTGTCCTGTTTTAAGCACACCAACAATCCAGTTCCCTATACATTCCTAACCACGGGGCCCTGGGAGGGAAGTGACATTGTCCCCTCGAAGTAGCCAAGAAAGCTGAGGCCCTGGACAGTGAGGGGCTGGGCTGAGGAGACAGTCGGGGTATAGAGTAGAGCAGACAAAGGCAACAGTTCCCATCTGACCTCTGACTCTAGAAGAGATCAAGGCTCCTTGTCTCCAAGAAGGAGGCCCCTGGCGAGAGAGACAAGGCTGGGGAGTAGATCCTGGGTGGCCCTGGGTCTCCATCATCCTATAAGGCCCCAGCCCTGTAGCTTACTTAATTTCCTGCCCACACCTGCTCCATATGGTTTCACTTCCGAGGCTCACAGCCTCCAAATTTTTGTTCTGTAAGAACCTCCCTATGTCCCAGGGCTGTAAACACAGCTGGTGGTAGTGGATAAAGTAGAGCTGGCCTTCGACACCCCCACTCCAGCCAGACTGTAGTTACAAGCATTCCTTCCAGATGTTCCCCCACCAGCCCAGCACAAGGCCCCTGAGGTCTCCTGAATTGAACATTCATTGAGCCCCTGACAGTAGGACTCTCTCCAGGGCACCAGTCTCCTGAGAATCAGCCTGGAGGGCAATGCTGCCCAATAGAAGCAAGCATGCTTGGGGAGAGGGCGAGGAACAGGGCAGGGAGAGCTCTTTCTGGAGTTCATGGGACAGGGATGCCTAGGCTTCAGAGCTTCTTACTGAACATGTGCACAACGCCTACCAGGCTACTCCCTCCCCAGACACCATGGGCAGCTGGGAATTTGGGTTTCCCTCTTAACTTTGTTAAGAGCTCCACCTGTCCTTGCCTCCTCCCTGTGTGTGACACTCTCCACCCAGCCATACAGCTTCCCTCAGAAGGGGCTTCACTAACGATTCCAAAGTCCACCCCTTCAGGGCCAGACCTGTGACATAATCCTGAGGTCATTGGTGTGTGATGTAATAGGGTGTAGCAGAGCCTGGCAAAGCCAAGGGCCCTGGCTCCCTCAGAGCACCCCCCCACCCGAACAACCACCTACTGATTTCTGATTTGGGGAAACTTGGGCTTGTCTACACTGTGTTGAAATCTAGACTTCTGTGTGAAACCCAGAGTTTGCAGTGCAGGCCAAACTTGGTCAGCTAGATTCTACAGTGGTCCCTATAGGATCTCCCCTCCACACTCAGCTCAGACATAATGCCACATCCAGCTTTGTGGGCTGGTGGTCTCCTCCCAGGAGAGTGACTTCCCCTGGCACTGTCCCTTGTGTGAGTGGGCATTGTCTCTTCTTGAGGCCTCTCTTTTTCTCATTTCCAGGATGGCCAGATTCCCTTCCCTGCCTCCAGCTATTGCTCCTGTCTCCACACCTGCAAATACTGCTCCAGGCTCCACTGCGGCCTGTTCTATGCACCCCTTCTCTCCTCGGGAGTCTCTTCCGACCCAGGCACCCTCACACCGCACTCTGAAAGCCCCAGAAGCCCTGGATCCAGCCCTCTCCTCAGTCCTGGGAATGGACAGAGCCACCTCACCCTATCTGGTGCTGTTAACTATAGAGCACCGCTAGTGGAGGAAGTGTTTAAGGAACAAGTCTGGATCCACGACAGTGGAGCCAGGACCAGGACTCAGATGTAGAGCTCTGCACCGGAACCCCAGTCCATCTCCCTGGCCTTCAGTGGCATTAGCGGCATCCTCAGAAAGCTGTGAGGTTTATCTCTGGAGAGGATAAAGAGTAGAATTCCTCTCCTGTTCCCACAGGAAGGGGGCTAAGAGGGTGAGGGGCAGGCAGATGTGACCCCGTCTTCCCAGGCATCTTGAGACCCCAAGGACAGACCTCTGGGTGCTGTGAAGGTGTTGGAGGAATTTGATCCAAAAACTAGGTCAGAACTGTAACTGGGAACTCGGAGGATGGTCCACGTGCCCAGCAAAAAAATAGAGCCAAGACCCAGCTATGGTAACAGGCTAGGATCTGGGCTGGACCCCTGAAGAGATCCAGTCCCTATAGCCAGGCTTTACTTCCACCATTTTTAAGGCTAGTCTACTGGGACAGCCCTTGGAATCTGAGCTTGCCTTCTGCTTCCAGGGCAGAGCTAGGAGCTGATGCAGTACAGGTGGGGTTCCAACCTCTGAGCCAAGGGTGCTCAGCACAGCTTCAGGAAAAGAGCTACCTCCATGGGCCTTTACACAACCATCCCTTGTCCTCATTCACACTAAGTTGGGACCCACTGGCCAAGACTGGAACATAAGATATGAGCACTTGACATGGCCAGTCAGGTCCCTACTCCTGAAGTCAGTAGTGTACATGGGAGGAAGGAGTTGGTAAGGTGACACTAGCCACACTCTTTTGTCCTCTGTCCACAGTCTTCCAGTCCCCAGCATTCGGGCAAGGAGACACCCCAGACCTCAGAACTAGGAATAATAAATCTGAACGTTCAGGAAGAACTCTGAAGCTGGGAAGTTCACCCCAGTGTCTGGTCTGGGTCCCTTGCTTACAGAGGCAAGGGGGTGCTAGAAAAGAGGATTGTCAATGATTGATCTGTTGAGAATCTCTCAAGACATGAGACCTTCTAAAGTTATCTCACTTGGATCCACAGCTTGTCACGGGAACTGTCATTTGCCCACACAGGATTTTGGTGATTCCCTGACCTAAGAAGGTGACTTCTGAGCCTTACCAATAATGACCCAGGATAAATGGCCCCTGAGGCTTGCAGGTGAAGCAGGCAGCATGCTGTCTTTGGCCCAGTGCTGTCCCCAGCCTCAGAGACCATCTTTGGGAAACAGGAAAATCCCCTTTCCAGGATACGGTATGACAATGTCCAGTATACAAGGTTGACTATAAGTTTACCCCCAGACATAGTATTCTGAGGATCACAGTTCTCTCTTGAACCATATGGGAAGATCCACCCAGAGGACTGAGTTCCGAGAAGGGATGGAGTCCCCACCGCCATGAACAATTCCTCTGAGAACAGCTGAAGTGGACAGGGAAGAGAAGAGTCAAAGTCTCATTTTGGTTTTTGGCTTTTTAATATGGGAGTCTTAATATAGAGCCCTGGGTGGCCTAGAACTTGCTATGTAGACCAGGCTGGCCTCAAACTTAAGGTAATCTCCTCCCAAGTGAGGAACCACGGGGATGCACCACCACACCCAGCCTGAACTTTAAAGAATTTTGGCTTAACCAGATTTCCTTTCTGTTTCCAAAGCTAAGGCATTTCCTATAGATGGCAGAGTTGTTGGTTGGTAGTGGATCCCTGACCTCAGCTTATACCTCCTGGCTTCAGAGTCAGCTCTCCTGGGGAGGAAGGCTCACCTAGTTTGCTTCCATGTTGCCGTAAACACTGTGAGCAAAAGCAGCTTGGGAAAAAAAGTGTTTATTTCAGCTCACAGGTTGCAGTCCATCTTGCAGGAACTCAAGACGGGTGCTGAGGCAGAAACCCAAGGAAGAATGTTTCTTCCTGGCTTGCCTTCTCTTACTTGCTCAGCTACAATTTCTGCCATAGTCTAGGAGAGCCGAGGATGATACCACTCACAGTGGGCGGGGCCCTCCTACATCAGTTAGCAATCAAGAAAGTGCTCCATAGAGCAGTCTGATGCAGGAGATTCCTCAATTGAGATTCTCTCTTCCCAAGTATGTGGAAGTGTATGTCAAGTTGACAAAGACTAACCAGCATGAGGCCCACCAAGTGCCTTGTAATACCATCAGCAATTAGTGATGGTTCATTAGTCTGTAATTAATCAATGAAACGCAGGATGAAAGCCCTTCACTTTGCATACAATAACAGCTCCATTTATGGCCCACATGACAGACTCTGCTTAGCCTAGAGCCTATAAGGACTTGAACAGCACTGGAGCCAGAGGAAGGATTATTGAGATGGGGGTTTGACTGTTGGGCTGGGTCTGAAATGAGAGAGGGATGAGAGGGGCTTTGAATGGGATTCCACCTGTCTCAGGTCAGCCCCTCTCCTCTATAATGACTCCCAGGGCACAGCTGTTTGTCCAGCAGTTCCACATGGCTTAGCCAAGGCCACAGGAATCATCTCTTTCCCTTCCTTTATGTGACCTCAGAGGACCCTGAAGGTGGGCCTGGAATAAAGTAAACTCCAGAAAGGACTCACTCAGGAGGCCCAGAAGCCTGATTGACCAAACCTGCCCCACCTGTGACTTGCCATGAGCCAGTTCCTGACCTCCTCCAAGTCTGCAAGCCTTCCCTGTGGAAAGGGTCCTCTTTCTGGGGACATCTCTGTGATCCCTGCCTCCTCCAGACACCTTCCCTTGCTAGCCGTGGTAGAGAACCTCAGAGACAGGGATGCAACCATTGACCCACACTGTAGAGGCTAGCTCAGTAGCTCCTACCTCTGTTGCGGAAGACTGACCTGCAGGAGAGGGCTTCAGGCTGCTAAGTACCCTCCAGGAGGAAGGTAGACTTGAGGCCTGGGAGTCTGGCTGCCACTTGCCTCCTAGAAGATAAGGAACCTGGTATCTGTGGCTCAGGGGCTGACTTGAAGGAGGCTGGTGGGAGGCAGGGGCCGGGTGGGGGTTTCCTGATCTTCTCAAGATAGTTGGGCCCACCCAACCACACACCTGGCAGTTGACCTCATGGACACCTAGTATGAACCTGTCTTCCCACCTCCCTCTAGATTCTCCAGGAAAGCCATCAGAGTGGACCACTCTGAAGGCTAGCAGGACCTTTTGTCTGCCGTGCACCCAGCTAAAGATCTTGTCGTTCGTTCATCCTCCCCAGTGCCTGCTTGAACGCTTCCTTCCCGGTGTTTCTGGGCACATGGGTTTGGCCCTACTCATCCCTCTAAGAGCTCTCTAGGACTTCAGCAATCAGAACAGAATGAATTGGGCCCTTCCCTTTGCTCTGCTCTCCTGGTGAGCTGTCCTGGGACTGGCACTGAGGATAAGACAGGCCCACTGTGCAGTTTGCTTTGAAGTTCTAATAATACAAGGAGGCCCAAAGGGCTGTGGGGCAAATGGGGGAGACAGGTTCAGATGGGACTAGAAGACAGCAGAGGCAGCTGGAGGGTAGCAGACAGCCAGGAAAGTAAGGACAGGGATGGAGAGGGTGAAGGGGCCCCAGAGAGATGGCTCAGTCAGCAAAGCATGAGCTGAGCAAGCCTGAGGATCTGAGTTCAAATCCATCTCCAGTACCCATGTCAAAAGCCATGCTGCCTGTAACCACAGTGCTGGGGTGCAGAGATGAGAGGATGCCTGATCCTTGTTGGCCAGCTCGTCTAGCCAAATCTTTTCTGAGAGATCCCATCTCAAAAAATATGGAGAGAGATAGAGAAAGATACCTACAGTCAACTTCTAGCCTCCATATACATGTGCATACTCATACATACATGCACACGCATGCACATACACACATCAGGGTGCAGGGGAAAGAATGTGTATAGTGAGACATACAAACTGAACCAATGTGTATGCGCAAAAATACAGCTCTCTCTCTGTCCCTCTGTCTCTGTCTCTCTGTCTGTCTCTCTCTGTCTCTCTGTCTCTGTCTCTCTCTGTGTCTCTGTCTCTCTTCGTCTCTCTCTCTCTCTCTTTCTCAGAGGCTAGGGGTATGGAGGTGTGGGGGTACGCATGCTCCCTCAGCCTCCATCCATGTCTGCTGATTTTCTGCATCTCCATCCCCCAGCAGTAGCCTGCGGGAAGCAGGCACTGCATTTTCCCTTAGCCATGACCTTGAAGGAAAAACCAAAAAGCAAGAAGCTTCTCATTTGCTCCCACACACAGCTGTGCTTGAGTTTGGCCCCTCACACCATGCTGGGTTGGGAACTTCAGGCCTGGAGTTTGTCAGACACACTCCTCTTGCACCCTGGGGAGGAGTTTGGGACACAAGGTGCACCCCTCTTCTACACCCGACCCCAGTCCCTTCCTGCTGAGACTGGACTAGGTCTGAGCACTGAGAAAAGAGGCACCGGTTCCTCTAGCCCCCAGCTGCAACCACTGGGCTGTTTAGCAAGGGCAGGCCTTCGGAGATAGCAGAGATAGCGAGAGAGGAATCCTAGCCTTGTAGACAGCTGAAAGGGATGTGGGTCTTAGAGAGGGCCTTGGTGGCCTGAGGTTGTACTGGAAAATCTGAGCTCTCTCAGGACCTGGGGACCTAGAACTCCACCAGGGGCCAAGATCACAATGCAGGATTGGGACTGGTAGTCAGGAGTTAACTGGTCCATTCCGGAAGGAATCACGGCACTCTCCCCACCCCCAGCTCCAGTTCTAGATTCTCCTCAAGGCCCAAAGGAGTCAGTCAGCTGTGCCAGGAAAAGCCATTACTCTGACAGACTCCCCCACCTGCTAAAAGCTTCCTCCTTCCCCCCTCCCCTGGGCCTCCCTCCCCTCTTCCCTTCATCTCACTCACCTACCCTGACCACCTCTTAGTTAGGCTGAGGAGACTTAACTCTTTGTGGTCCTAAGGGAAAGCTCTGTCTAACTTCCCCCATCTTTTAACATCTGACTTGTTCCTGCAAAATCCCTTGAGCTTGGATGGAGGAGAGGACAGGAGCTGCAGGGAGAAGATGGGCTGTCAAGGGACAGATCACGGGTTCCGATCTCAGACCTGTCGCTGCCATTCTCACACCCTTGGTTTTGTATTTTCTACACATGGAGTCACTTGAAAATCCCTAAGAGTCCCCCAGAGATGAACCAGTGTGGGAGCAGGTGTGTGACATGTGGCTTGTAGGAGGGCCTGCCTGCCTTCCTGCGTGTCCTCAGGGCACCCACATTTCCACGACCGCTGTGCTGTCTTCCTCTGCTTCTGTCAGGGGTACAGAGCCCCAGTGCGGGAGGCCCAGGTGTCTCTGTGCATTTACATCGGTGTGGCGGGCTGGTGGCAAAGTCCATGAGCCCTCGAGTCTCTGGCTTTGCAGGTGCAGCTATCAAGAGAGAGGACGGAAGTGCAGAATGGCAGGAAGAGCTCATGTGGCACCCGTCAGTCAGCCATGATCACAGAGACAGGACAAAGGGATGACAGAGAGGGATGCACCAGACCTCTGCTGGGTGTGTGCTCCCCTCCTACAGGCTGGGTCAGGGACTGCTCATCCGTGATTGCGGCAGTCCGTGCAGCAGCACCATTTACAGCCTGATACAACACAAGGATATTAACTTCTTTTCTTGAGCCATTTAATGGCCCTGGATCTCAGGACACTCATCTCCTGCACCTATAGGCCGCACTGATCTGCAGAGAACCTGGGCTCCTGCCTCACCCGCAAGCCTGCCCCTGAGAGCCTGAGAGCTCAAGGGCCAGGAAGCTTCCTCTTCTACCCTGTGCCCAGCACCCAATGTCCATCCCAGGGTTCTGAACACAGTGGGAAGGGAAATAGCATACCACACTAAAAAGGGCTCAGAGCTGAGGCATCTGGGCCAGCCTGGGACTCCGGGCCACACACTTAGAGAAATGAAAGCCAGGAACAAGCAGCTTAGGAGGGTGGCACAGAGCCAACTGTTATCCAGAAGCAACCTCCCATGGAACAGACCTCCAGAGAAGAGGGTCCAGATGGGGTCCTGGCATAGATGCACCTGCCAGGATCCCTTTTTGGCAAGGGGAAGGAAATCAGATAGGTATGACATCTGCCCTGCTTTCACTTTGAGCTTCCAGATCCTGCACCTTAAGCAAAGGCCTCCGTAGTGGTCAGCAAGATGGGGTGGTCACCAAACAGAACAGCTGAGGGGAGAAGCCTGGCATGCATTGAGCCCAGGATGGCATGAATGTCTACATGGGGAGAGCTGCCCACTTTCTGTCTACCCTCTGCCCAGTGGAGCCCAGGAAGGGGTCACAGCAGGCAGGAAGGCTCCCTCTAACTCAACCACCCCTCCTCTCCAGAAAAACCACATCAGAGGAAGCCACCGCTCACAGCCCCAAAGCAGTGACCTCTGTGGCCTCAGAACCCACCAGAACACCCATCTGGGGGGACACAGTGAAAGTGGAGATCCAGGCAGAGGATGCAGGACAAGAAGGTGAGGCTGAGGGCTTGGGGCTGGGGGCTGGTGTGTGGCAGGGGCAGTAAACACAGCCCTACCCGCCATGGAAGGCAAAAGCAGGCTCCTCCCAATACAGCTGGAGATCACCTGAACACCTCCCTGGGCTCCAATAAAAGCATTTAAAAAAAAAATCATAATCCCATCATGCCTCATCACCCCTGGCCTGCTGGAAAAATGAGTTGTTCCACATAAATGAATTTTCCAGACAATGTGAGCTTATCGTTTTTTATGGCGGTTGTTATTATTTTCATGGTTGTTATTACTGCCATGTACCACGAAAACGCCACTTTATAGTCTTGTAGCATGTCCCCACACATCCATCATTAGAGTCACCACCTCCTACGAGAAGCTATGCTATTTAGAAGAGAACACTAAGGCTTAGGGAATTTAAATAACACAAGTCCTGGGTAAGCACTGACAGGCCAGGCTTCTTATATCACTGGAGCTCCAGGCTCTAGCTGACTTTGGGTTTGTTTGATTAACACCTCTAGCTTGAGTGGATCTTTATCCCTGGCTAGTCTTCCCTTGGTCCTAGACCAGACGCTTGCAAGTGTGCCCTGTTGTTTCTCACTGTGAGACTATCTAATGTCTACCCTCAAGTGAGAGGTTAGGCTGGGCATACTGAAGTACTGACTGCTGATGCCAGAACTGATTGGGAACACTGGTGCTGGGCAGCCTGGGAGCACTGGTGCTGGGCAGCCTGGGAGCACTGGCGCTGGGCAACCTGGGAGCATTGGCGCTGGGCAGCCTTGGGTGGGAACAATGGCTCTGGGCAACCTGGGAACTGGCTCTGGGCAACCTGGGAACTGGCGCTGGGCAACCTGGGAGCACTGGCACTGGGCAGCCTGGGAGCACTGGCGCTGGGAAGCCTGGGGGCACTGACTCTGGGAAGCCTGGGAGCACTAACAGCACAGAGTAGAGGTCCCTTGCCATGTCCCTGGACTCAGCTAGTCAGATCAGCAGCCTTACTTCTTGCAGATGGCTCTAGAAGAGACAGCAGGCTTTACTGTCCTTGTTCACCTCCCAGAGCCAAGAGCTGACTATCATGAGACTGTGGGAGGGAAAGAGGGAATGCAGTGGACTCCACCCATGAGGAGAAGGCTAGCTGCAGGCAGGCAAGGGAATAGTTTCATTTCTGTAAAGGGGAAAGTGGAGCTGTGGGGATGGTTTGAGAAGGTATGGAAGGAAGCAAAAACAGCCCTGGGATTTCACACAGATACCCATGTGTGCTTGTACACTCACACTTTGCGAGGACCTGTGTGCTGCCTTGTGTGTTTCTGTGAATGCCATTGCATAATACTGCTGACTGTGCTGTGGTTTTCCTACCCCATGCTCTCTCTCTCTCTTTCTCTCTCTCTCCTCTCTCTCTCTCTCTCTCTCTCTCTCT
>LOJH01006501.1:0-28096 GCA_001685095.1 Ellobius talpinus
CTGATAACATTCCTCCATGGAGAGAGGAAGGGACTCAAGGGACTGATAACATTCCTCCATGGAGAGAGGAAGGAACTCACGAGGCTCACGAGGTTTACAAGCCTTCACAGAACTCTCCAAAGGCCATTTCCTTCTCTGCAGTTATATGAGCCGAGTGATTGACTGGAAGTTTACTAGGGGACCCTTCAGTGATGCAATTTCCTGAATGTTGCCCATGCTCCCTAATAAAGTCATTGGTTCACCAAGCTGGATCAACAGAATCTTTTGGTGCCCTCTCTGTCTGGAAGAAATAGATTTTTATACCTTTCTGGGGAAGCCCCGTGAAACATGCAATTTAAATAATTCACAAACGTATGATTTTCTGTTCAGTTCTGCAGATGTTTGCAGAAATACCTTGTAAATTTTCTGCCCTACCCTTTTTGAGTTGTGGAGTGACTTCAACTCTCTCTCTTCTTTCTGAGTTGGCAAATAACTTCAAAAGATAGAAACATTTGAGATATTTAACTTCTGTCCCCACTTCCCAAATTCCAAATTCCATAGTATCACAAGTAATTGATTATAAGCAATCTCATTTGTATGAGAGACTTTTGAGTAAAGACTTATCCTTTTTATATTTCTCCTCCATCTGTCTTTTTAGAGTTAGCTTCTTATAGCTCATCTTCTCTTTCTCTACTGGTTGTACTACTTTTGTATGTCCTTTGCTATCAAACCGGGGAAAAGTAAAAAAATAAGATCATATATAAAGGAGATTGTGCCATCTAATCTATATTGGTTGACTCAGACAGAACCATTCTTAGTTGATGTGTGGGCACCTGGTAATAAAAGCAGGAGTGAGTAGCCAAAACAATGCCAGTTACCTCTCAAGGTTCTCCAGAAAGTCAGCCTAACAATCACGAGGAGAGCCATGCCTTCTTCATGTCTGAGTGTTCTGCGTATCCCTGGGATAATTTGTTAATTTAAAACAATCAATTAATTCTTGTTAGGATGATATGTGCATGTCCGTAGTTAGGGAGAAACAGTATCGACCTCTGTGGAAACAGTAAAGAGCCAGCCAGAGTGCGCAGAGGCTGTTTACTCAATGATTGACACAGGCAGTGAGAGTCACTTGTGCTTGGCAGAGACTGCAAAGGCAAGAAGAGCAGGAAGTGTAATAGTGGGAAAAAGAGAAGGCCTCAAATGTGCCCTGCTGGAGGCAGCTGGCATGGGGAAGCTGCAGGCTAACTAGAAGTGAAACATTCTCTGGTTGCCTACGGGTGAATATTTGGCTTATTCTGCTCAGGTCCAAGTTGGAAGTTGGGACGAAAAATAGAGATGTTGCCAGGTTTTAATCAATTTTTGGCTGTTTGGGACCAATTTTTACTAGAGCTGTTGTTTCGCTCCTTGAATGGTTTCTTGGAGATCGCAGGCTGATGTCTTACAGATCTGACATAGCAGACTGGCCTCCTGGCTTCTTTCCTGACTCATTACTGAGGACCGCAAGGGTTCTCTTGTTACATATGGTCCGGCCATTGTCCATGTGTGTATTCAGCCACTCACTTCACTAATGGAGAGTCAATTCAAACCAGACCATATGTTGTCCTCTTTCACATGTTCATGGTGCTAGAGTTCATCTCTGCAGACTCAGAACTTCAGGCAAATAAAACCAACTGAGACCTACGGCTGATAATAAACTCATTACCATCTGCAAGAGACAATAGGGTGCTGTGGCATTTCTGAAATGGGAGAGTGGTCCCTTAGGGAAGAAGGTAGATGCTCTGCTCGTAGAGAAGCTGAGGGGACCTGAAGTGGAAAGACGGTGGTGGGGTGGGGGTGACTGAGTCAGTAGAGGACATTTTCCAAAGGCTTAAGTCTTAACCTGTAGGAAGAGAGCCCCACTTCCTAATCTTTATTATTTTGTGCTGCTTGTCTGGTCCACACTGAAAACACTGATCATCCTTGTACTAGACCATGGTTCTAGGTGAGAGATGGGTAGGGTGACACCACACCCAAGAAGGGAAATAATCTGATTAGCTGGTTGGTCCCTGGGTGAGAAAGTACTAAGGACACAGCCTTCACCTTTTCCATTCCAAGTATACTATTTGATGGGAAGATCTACGGCAGGTAGGTTTGTCCCCTGAGCAAATTAGACTGTTTTCTTGGATCTTCTTCTGGAGTTCTAAGGCAAATTAGGGAGTATGCACTACCTAGAGAGCATTTTTATTTTATTGTTTGTTTTTACATCCCAACCAAAGTTTCCCCTTAGCTCCTCTTCTCTCAGTTGCCCCTCCTGACCCCCTCTCCCCTTCCCATCCACTTCCCCTCCTCTGTTTCTCTTTAGATACAGTCCCTCCCAGGGATATCAAACAGCCATGGTGTATCAGGTTGCAATGAGACTTGGCACCTCCTTTTCTATTAAGGCTGGATGAAGCAATTGGTAGGAGGAATGGGTCTCAAAAGCAGGTAACAGAGTCAGAGACATCCTCAGCTCTCACTGTGAGGACTCTCACAAGATCAAGTTACACAATTGTAACATATATGCAGAGGGCCTAGGTCAGTCCCATGCAGGCTCCCTGATTGTAGGTTCAGTCTCTATGAGTCCCTATGAGCATAGGTTATTTGGTTCTGGGGGTTTTCTTGTGGTGCCCTTGACCTCATTGGCTCCTATAATCTTTCTTATTTTCTGCAGGATTCCCCAAGCTTGGCCTAATGTTTGACTGTGGGTCTCTGCCTCTGTTTCCATAAGTTACTGGGTAAAGCCTCTCTGATGACAGTTGGGTTAGGCACTAATCTATGAGTATAACAGAAGATTGCTAGGAATCATTTCAATGACTTTGCTTTCTTTCTTTTTTTTCATTCATGTTTGGTTCTATCCTAGGTCTCTGGGGTATCCTGCCTCTGAGTCCTGGCCCTTTCGGGTGAGCTCTCTCTCAGGGTATGAGTCTCCAGCTGGGCCCATCATTAGTTGGTCTCTTCCACAATTTCTATGCCTTCTTTACCCCAGCACATTTTGTTGGTGGGACAAATTGTATGTCGAAGGGTTTGTAGCTGTGTTGATGTCCCAGTAACTTCACTGGAACTCTTAACTGGTTACAGGGAATGACTGGTTCAGGCTCCCAAAACAAAAATCCAGCAAAAGATAGACAAATTAATATACCACATTTAAGTAATCTAATAACCAAACATCACTGAATTGTGTTTGTACTTATTTGAATGTAGTCTACATATCCATAAAAATGATTTCTGCACTGGGACTTTGATGTAGACATTTAGATAAAAACATTGAAATATATTTATTAACTTCTGATGAGCAGGTTTCTTTTGCCAAATATTTTATTGATCAAGAGGTTATAATATGAAAAACATTGAACTTCCTATAAAAAGGTTTATAAGATCTTTTTTCTCCATGCTAAAAGAATTCATTTGACACACTTAACTAACAAAATGAAGATTTCTGATTTAAGCTTTTGTTTTCAGCGCTAGGCAGTGAACCCAGGACCTGATCATGGTAGGCAAGTAATCTTCCATGGAGCAAACATGCTGAGCCCTTAGACTTGAAGTTTTTAGGGTGTAACACTGTGGATTATGAAAGCAGAAAACTGGCTCTTTGGTAGTCGAGAGCTCCTGTTTATGCTTTTATTTATTGATTTACATAATCCTTTTTTGTAATATCACTATAGCTTTTATGCAAAAAGTTTATGCTGTTTTATAGCTCAAAAAGCTTTGATAATAGATTGAATAGCTTAATTTAGATAATACAGTTGAAACTGAGAAGAGAAAACAATTCAATGCCATTTTATCAGTACCTCTAGAAGGTTCCTCTTCTCTATATGGAATGCTGACGTGAGAGTCATAGGTCCAAATTCACCATAAATATACACGCAGAAATAGAGGCTGAGATCCAAGTATTTGCGATCCTGGTAAGAATGCTATATCTAAAGGATTTCAGTGGAGAAGAACAAGAAGAACCAGGGCCCAGTGGCCCAGCATGGAGGCTGACTTCCAAGACAGAATGTGAGCCCTCCTTGAGTTTCTACATAAAGTCTGAACAGTATGGGCAATTTAGCTGATATGTAGTATTGAATCACAGCTATTTAGCTTCGGTTCTTTTTATTGCATCTGCTTTTAATATAGTACAAGATCTGAAGTGTAAGATCAAACACAGGGCATTCGAATGTAGCTCAGTTGGTCAAGTGCTTGCCAAATGCACATGAAGTCTTATATTTGATTCCCAGCACTCCATAAGCAGGGCAGAGTGGTACATGCCTGCAGTTTCATCACACAGGAGGTAGAGGCAGGAGGATCAGAAGTTCAAGATCATCTTTGGCTACGTAGTGAGTCTGAGGTCAGACCAAGGCCCTGTCTAAAGAGAATGTCAAATATACAAACACAGAAGTGTGAACGTAGTAGTACAGTTTCAAACAACATAAAGCCAAGCAGATCCCAGGGAAGACAGGAGGGTTCAAGGCAGCAATGATGCATTAAAATGTAACTTACAGGAAACGACTGTCAGAAATAATGCTAAATGCTTACCACAGCTAGACCCTGACCAGAAGGTCCTAGCACCACAGTATTGTTACGTGAGCCTCATGTATGGACCACACATGTACATTCTTACTAAGCCCCTGCCTCCTGCTGTGGTATGACATTTTCTCTTACCATCTAGATCTCTGTGCTTCTACAGTAACTGATCACATGAATGGGAGCTTTTAGCTGACCCAGTTAGCAAACAGCATAGGCACTTGATGCAGTCAGTACACGAGCATGTCAGCCTTGCTGGATCCACGCCATCACCCTTATGAGGAAGGCAGGGCTGAGGACACACTATCCTCTCTTATGTCCAGTCCCACCAGGCTAACGCTCTGATGATTTGAAAAATGATAGTTTCCTCTCTCAGCATGTGTCATCTCTTCATGTCTTGCAATCATTTTCCAAACTCTGGGGCCATATATTCAACATGCAGTTTAATTTTTGTCTCTTATTTAAAAATTTATTCCAAATCACAATAATTTGTTATGCGTCTTTAATTTGTCCTTTGCTGTATCCCAACAGAGTGGGGTATATTCTGATAATTCATTTTATTAGGTGTTGGTGGTCTCCTTAGAGGTCCATTGCTGGTAGTAGTTCAGGATCTGAAACCATGTTTAAAAATTTATTTCTAATTAAAATACTACATCACTTGCTACTCCTCCCTCTCTTTCATCCAACTCATACCACATTTCTGTCCCTCGCCAAATTCATGGTCTCTTTTTCTTTAGTTATTGTTACACACACAGAGAGAGAGAGAGAGAGAGAGAGAGAGAGAGAACATGCTGAGTCCATTTAGTATTATTAGTATGAGTCCATTTAGTATTATTTGCATATATATATGTGTTTTTATATATTTTTCTTTTGCTTTTTATATTGTATTTTAGTTAGAATATTTTTCCTTTCCTGTTCCTCCCTTCAAACCCTTCCATAAACCCATTCCTGCTTCCCTTCAAATTTATTGCCTCTTTTTCATCAGTTGTTGCTATGTGCTTCTATGTATTTGTACACACATACATATTTATACTCATAACCTGTTGAATCCACATAACATTTCTTGTATATATGTTTTCAGAGATGACCGTTTGGTTTTGGATACCCAGTTGGTGTGCTCTTCCCTGGGGAGGCCCACCTTTCCTGCTCCCAGCTTTCCTCAGTTGCTTAGAGTTCTTTGTGTAGGGTTGAGACCTTGTGGGGTTTTCCTGCCTAGTCTGGAGTGTTTAAGGACTTCTTGATTCCCAGTGCTCATTGGCTCAAGCACTAGGAATCACACTGCCAAGCTTGTTTGCTTCTTCATTCTCTCCATCCAGACCCCTGTACCCGGAGGAAATGCCTTGTGCATTGCAATCTGAAGTGGTCCCAATCTGTTCTGCTATTCTAATGCCATGTCAAGTATTGCTCCTCCCGACATTCAGATTCACCAGAAAGTTTCTCTAGTCAAATTGTCCACAGGGACTACGGCCCTATACCGACTTTCTACTTCACCATAAGTAACTAGCAATGGCATTGGTATGCTTTTAGTTTAGAAAGCATCTTCACATACAGCCTATGCCACGATTCAGTAGAAATTCTCAATCTCTTAAACTCGCGTATGTTTAGCCTAGCTCCTTAGATAGTGGTAAGCAGTTCTCTTCTCATTTTTCAAATATTATTTTGATTGCAGAAACATCTCTTTTTATGCTTTTGAGTTGCGAGGAATGGTTACTTCAGGACTCAGCACAGATTAGGCTTTTATTGAATATTTTAGCAACAATAAGTTCTTCAGCTGGTGATAAGGGCTTCGGTTGGTGACAGAAATGAGAACAGAGCAGTTTTATGTTAGGACAAGATTAAATTGAGCTGAATGATTATACATGTATCAAATTACTGAACCTTGGGGAGAAATAGAAGCCATATAAATCAACAGTGACAAAACCCATCATAAGTCATGTGTCTCAAGGATTAGAAAAATGAAACAATTGGATTATTCTGCTTTGTTTTCAGAATATATGACAAGTAATAATTTTCTGTTTACGAGAGATATTTACTTCTGAACTTTACATTTATCTCCTCATACATTTGTAAAATTCATTTAGTTCAGAAGCCGTTAAAGATGTTTTTGCTCAAAATAAAACTTTGGTGTAAGATTTCGTGAAATGATTTTGTCCATCCCCCCTTTCTTTGCATGTGTATTCATCTGTGTGGAGTTTAGGGGTTGATGTTAACTTTCTTGTTCAATCTTCAAGTCTCTCTCCACCTTAGATTTTGAGAACAGGTCTTTCACCAAACATGGAGCCCGCCAATTTGACTAGACTGGGTGTCTAGCTAGCCCCAGAATCCCCCTGCATCTGCCATGTTGCTTTTTTGTTTGGTTTCTTTTTATGTAGATGCTGAATACTGAACTCGGGTCCTCTGGGCTGTACAACAAGCACTTTACTGACTGAGCCTTCTTCACAGCTGTGCTTCATCAGTCTTTGGAAACCCACCATGTACACTTTTTAAAAAATTCAAAGAAGGGGGGAGGGTGGTGAGATGGCTCATGGAGCTAGAGAGGTAGATCAGCAGTTAAGAGCCCTGGGTGCTCTTCCAGACTCCTGAGTTCACTTCCCATCTGTGATGAGATCGGGTGCCCTCTTCTGGCCTACAGGGATACATGCAGGTGGGAAACTGTACATAATAAATAAATAAATAAATCTTTCAAAAATGACTCAAAGGAGGAGGTCTACATTTTAATGTCCTTAAAAATATGGTGGGCTCTCTGTGTTCCAAGGAACAAAACATATTCAGCTATGTCAGTTGGTGAGAGATTCTGGGAAGGAAAGAGGAGGTGAGAAATTGTTTCCTCATCCTGTAGCCCCAGCTTCAGATGCAATGGTGTCTTCGGTGCTTTCTGTCTTCCATTCACCACAGAATAGTGCGTCCTGACTCCCTTCTGTTTGATGGTTTTCACATACTGATGACTTCAGTGACTGCTTTTCCTCTGTTACCTTCTGGTTTCTATCTCCACTTTTATATTTTTGTCTGTTAATTGCTTTTGAAATTGCTATGTTGAATTGCTTTGCAAAACATCTTACTCCATATTTTAGTCCTTCACTTGTTCTTAAGCTCCCTGTATTGCACTATGATTTGAGAATCAATCTTGGTTTAATTAGTTATGGCCAGACAGTAAGGGGCACGATGTTTAGAGAAGGTCTTCCCTAGGTTATATTTTACTGGTAAGTTCCTCCCAGGCTGAAGTTTATCCCATGAAGCTTAGTATGACTGAAAACTCTGTCTCATTAGGTACCAAGTGGGAAGACATAGTAGGACTGTAACTTCATGCTGAGAACTTATGATACTGATTTAAATCCAGAATTTCATTGCTAATTTAGAGGCAGAAATTTAGCTAGCATGCAAATCAGATATTTGTGTCTGCCAGACCAATTTATTTTCCACAAAATAAGAAATATAAGGTCATGTGTTGAGTAGTCAGACAATTGGCTTGGGAAGCACACTCTGCGAGTTGGACAGCTTTGGAATGGAGAGGCGGCACATCGAGCTCATTCTGCTTTCTGCACATGACCCTCGCATATCTAGCTGAATGGAAATTGGCTCTACTTCTGACTCAATAGACCGGTACTTGGAACAGGTTTATTGAATGTGAAAGTTCTCCTCTACTGAAATTTTTGGTAAAAATAAAAATCAATTCATGCCAGCATCAATCTACCTCTCTTGAGTTTTTCTTTGTTACAAAACAAATATCTTCTTGGCGTTGTTGACTTGAAGATGGAGCCCCAGCTTCTGAATGGGTTCAAAAGTGACTGCTTCTGACCTTGTCCTGTGTCTTACACTCCACTAGCACACAGTGGCCCCTTCTTTTGCTCTAGACACATGGATTTCATAGTTAACAGCTTCCTCCAAATTAACTGATGAAACCTAAAAACCTCTTGCAGGATGGTGGGTGGTGATATACTCAGTCAACCTATCCCTGAAATATTTGAGACATTAATTCAATAGGGCCATTAATTTAATAGGAATCTAATCCTAGACACTAAGATTTTGGCTCCCATCTAAAATCATTCGTGCATTTCTAGCCAAGAAGCCCTTCTGTTATTATAAAGTGATTTCCCATCTTCTGTATTAGTTACATTTCTATTGCTCTGTTAAAATAGTATGACCAAGGTAACTTCTAGAAGAAAGGGGTTATTAGTGTTTACAGTTTCTGAAGCTTACAAAAGAGGCAGTGGGTGGCAGATATGGAGAAGAAAAGAAGTCCATATCTTGAATCAAAAGCACATGCTAAGAACTGGGAATGGCCATACCCAGTAACACATGTCTTCCAGCTAGGCTAAACATTCTAAACCTATCTGAACCATGTCATTAAGTGGGGACCAAGCATTCTTTATTTTTCTTTCTTTACCTGTTTCCCTTGCTAAATATTTAGCTATGTGGTACCTAGGTGAAACCTAAGTGCCAGACCTTAGCACACTGAGTGACTGTCCAAAAAGCCAGTTGTTTCTGTCATTACTCTCATTTTTTTTGGAAGTTGTTTGCTTGTACTTCCTGCTTACTGAGTTAATATTATTTCCTTACTGGCTCTCTGATGGAGTTGAAGATTAGATAGTTATAGTTTATCAGACACAGAAAGCAAGTTATGGTAGAAAGTAAATTAGGTATAAGACTTTGGACTCACCAAAATAGAATAAATATGAATATTTTCTCTGAATTTGTCAAATGCAAATGGACTAGACATTATCGAAGTATTTATTGCCTGTATATATTGTATATAGTCATTGTATTTATTGCATATAGTTTTCTTATATTCATTATAACTTTTTATTTTAGACAAAAAGGGAAATATAGTGGCATTTCAATCATATTTTAAATACAAGTATCTGATTCATACTGGTTGAAATTGATTTGTCAAAATTGATTTGATTTGGAAATGTTCCTAGAAATGTTTGTTGATTCCTGTAGATGCAGACTGACCGTAGATTTGAAGACTTCACTGACAAGTCAGCTTAAATCCCTAATGCCACGAAATAACACCATCAGGGTAAGAAACACTCCTCTTTTAAGTGTACAACTTCAATATTGATTCACTTTTATATTTGAGAGTCATCTGACAGTTTGCATTGTAAGAACATGTTCCAGTCTATTAGTGTTTGAATTTGAATGCTTTGTTGAAATGCTTGAGATGATCACCACACTTACTGTCTGCTTACTGTATGTGAGCCAAAAAAAGCCCTTAATTTTTAGAGAAACAAAGTTAGTTTTTGCTCTTTGTGAAAGGCCTATTTCTTGGTATCTTTGGGTGGTATCAAGCACGTGTGTGTGTATCTATGTGTGTGCAGATATGTGCGTGTGGATCATGACTCTTCTATCATCTTTGCATAGCAAGGCAGTCACTTTTGAAGAGTCGTTATCTCCTGTTAGTCGCAGTGCAAAGTAGATTCTTATGTAGTACCTGGTACACTAATTAAATTGAATGAGGTGGTGAGGACCTATCCGCAGTGGTAGAGCTAATGACCCCTGCGTTAGCAGGGATAGCAAAGACACATCTGAAGACAAATGCCTTGCCTTAATTACACTGTTGTAACTGTTGAGACAAGAGTGACATTTCTTTCAATTTGTAAGTGAAGTCTGTGATTGTATGAATTGCAAAACATTGTCTTAACTCTCCAAACTAACTAATGTCCAGTAAACGTTTTTTTTCCCTTCATTGATTATATCCAGTTAGGGACTGCAAAATCAGTGCTACTAATGGAATTCTAAATTGGTATTGATACCAGTTGTAGTTATTATAATGTAAAAAGTGACACAAAGTAGAAGCCTTAAGGAAGATACTTTAGGAAATATGGCATATGTTTACTTTTTAAGAAAACTACCAGGACCAATTATCAACAATTACAGCTGAAGATCTCATGACAAAATAGACATAGAAATACATAACACGCCAGCTAGGAATGTCCTTACAGGCACGAGGACATTCTTGTTTCTTGTTTTCTTGTTCTTAAGTATATTTTCAGTACCTAGAAAAATACCTGGCACATAGTAGGTTCTTGATAAATGTTTGATGAGTGAGTAGAAGTTACACAAAGTAGCCCCTCTGTCTGTATTCTCCAGTGTCCTTGAAGTTTATGTTGAAACAACTTATTAGTTCATTATGATTGCACTTACACTGTAGTGTTAAAGCTATACAACTGGGGCTAGAAATTCGGCTCCTTGGTAGAGCGCTTACCTAGCATGCATGAAGTCATAGGCTCAGAAAATAAAATAAAAAAGTATCTTTTAAGTTGTCTGAATACTGCTTTCCAGATATTAGTTTCCAGTTAAGAATGTGAGAATTGGGTTATAAGAAGGCGGGAAATTGCCAGGAGTAATGTTGCTATGAAGAAAAACAGCTGTCCTGTGGTTCTATCACAAGCACAGTGTCCTTCCTGCCCAGCTAGGGCAGCTAACACTGACCCCATCTCTATTTGTGTAAGATATATAATAAGAGTGTTACAGCACTATGCAGGTGAGATGGATGTTTAATAAAGCTAGGCTATTGATTGGATTCATGCCAACTTTCACACAGACTGATTTTTCTCACCATGAAAATAGACACTTTCAGATTCCCACCTTTCTCTCAGCAGCGTTTGTCGGTTTTAGTCATTTTTTTTCTGTTTTTGTCTTTTTTTGTCCTACTTTTCTTCTGCTTCCAGCAGGCTGCATCTACATGTCTTGTCAGTGCCTTCTCTTTAAATGTGATGCTCTTCAGGGATGGGTTTTGGACCACTGTTTTTCTGCCCCCTTACTTTTGACAGTCAGTCCTTTCCTACCTCTTGGCTCCAGTTACTGCATGTATGCAAATAACTGATATGAGTCTTTTGTCCTGTGTATGTCATTGACTGAGCCTCATCTTTCCTATGATGTCTACAGAGTATGCCAAACTCACGTAAACATTCCATTCCTTGAAACCTTCTTCTTCATGGATGTCACTGAGGCAGTGTGGCTGGTCTCAGCTCTCCCTCCAACACATGAATCTCCAACAGTGTGATCTGGAACAAACAAAAATTCATGGGTATCATCTTAAAACTCTTCCACTCCCCAATGCTTTCCCATTTACATCCAACCGACCATGAAGTTGTTAGGTAGCTAGTTAGCTATCAGTAGGCTTGAGACTATTGACATAAACTCTTCCCCCATAATTAGCAGCTTGGAAAATCAGAAACTGAAGCTGTATGACTCTGATTATTGCCCAGAAGAATGATGTCTGAACCATATCTATGGCCTTGGGTGATACATGGCTTTCTGAACTGTATACAAGCCATTAAGTAACTATCTAAACTAGATGCTTTCTGTTAAAGATGGAGGACAGTCCTTGTTTTTCCCATAATCCTCAATCCAATGGGCCTGCCAATCATCTGGACAGATGGATCCTCCTCGGGGAAAGCTGCATGACACAGCGATTTTAGAAATAATGCACAGAATTCATTAAATGTGGACTGAACTGGCACAATTATCTCTTTGACCATGTCCTCTTTCACCCTTTGAGGTGTTTCACTGAACTGTGTAATAAACTCCACTTATCTTCTATATTATGGACAGGTGGATACTCCTCAGGAAAAGTTGCATGCCATAGGGATTTTAGAAATAATGTACAGAATTCATTAAATGTGGACTGAACTGGCACAATGTTCTCTTTGACCATGTTTTCTCTCACCCTTTGAGGTGTTTCACTGAACTGTGTAATAAACTCTACTTATCTTCTATATTATGGACTTTGTGTTTTCTTTGAATTCTTTTAAAAAACATTTATGTAATTTTTTAATTATCATCTACTCATCAAAGAAGCCCCACCCTGGGCCTGTGGATGATCTTAGAGGCTCTCATTTTCCCTGCTTGGAGGATACACCATCAGCTCAGCCTCAACACTTATGGCATCTCTCATCTCATTATCCCTGTGTTGGGAGAGATCAACTCATCTACTACCTCTAATTAGGAATAAAGAATGGGATTAGGATATAATGGTGATGTGACCAGGTAGTTGTTGATAGTGTTGGTCATACTCTGGAGGTGAGCTGTGAGGAGACAGAAATAAACTAGAAAAATTAATTTCTAAGATGTCTTAGGGTTTCTATTACTGTGAAGAGACACCAGGATGATGGTAACTCTTATAAAGGAAAACATTTAATGGGGTCTCTTACAGTTTCAGAGGTTTAGTCCATTATCATCATGGTGGGACATGGCAGCGTGGGTCCCTAGATAACAGACTTCCCAGTACCAAGCTCTCTTACCTGGAAAGTGAGTTTACATCAGTGGTCACACATCCTGCTCCTCACCCCTGCCTCCTGCCTGTCGATCAGAGAGCCTGACTGCAGGATGGTGCTATGAACCCCCACCCCCACCCTCAGAAAGTATAATAAGAGACCCTAGTTCTGACATAGGGTTTCTGATTTTCAGAAACCCTGCTGTATTCTTTCTCATGCTGGGACTGAACCTCTTCTTATACTCTCCCACCATGCTTTTACCTTTCTGTCTTTCTATCCAAGATGTTAATGACTTTTCCAATTAACTCCTTTTTCTTCAGCAATCCACTTTAGTACCTTGAACCCTGCCTCCATCTGAAGCCTTGAAACTCTTTGCCTAGTTCTTTATCCAGGACTTCAATACTTTGGTAGGTGGAGTGACTAGGCTTCTAAACTTTTTTCCTTGGATTCTTTCTTAGTCAGTGTTCTGTTGCTATGATGAGATACTGTGATCATGACAGTTCTTATAAAATAAAGCACTTAAGTGGGGGCTTCCTTACAGTTTTAAAGGTTTAGTCCATCAACCTCATGGCAGGGAGCATGGCAGCATGTGGGCAGACATGGTGATGGAGAAAGTAGCTTAGAGTTCTGCATCTGGATCCACAAGCAGCATGAAGAGAGAGAGATACTGGGACTGCTGTAGGCTTTTGAAAACCCAAAGCTCACTCCCAGTGAGACAGTTCCTCCAACAAGGCCACATATACTCCAATAAGGTCACACCTCCTAATCCCTATCAAGTAATACTATTCATTTATGGCCAAGCATTCAAATACATAAGCCTATGTGGGCCATTATTATTCAAACCACCACAGAATCTGTTTTCAAGATTTATATAATTTTCCATTCCTGCTGAACAGACTAATTTTCCAATGTGGACTAATATTACACTATTCGTGTAATAGTCTGGTAGCAGGAGGGAGGGTCACTAGTGTGGAGACATTGCTACTCGGCAAATGCTGTTTCCAGGAGCCTATATCAGCAGGTTTACGGACTCAGGTGCCCAGTATTGCTAGAGTTTGCCCATGTCACATTAGCAAAACTCAAATGGAAAGTCTTGTTTCTGATGATTACTTGGCTATATGTTAGTACTTTAAGGCAAAAACAAGCCCCTCTTATCCCAAAATGATTTTCACCTAAGCCTTATACCACACTCAATAGAATACTCCAGAATAGAATAGACCACAGTGGCCTCTGGGCATGCTTTCCTAACAATTAAATTGGGCCGCCTTAGAAAACCATTTCAAAGTCATTTTCCGTTTAAAGCAGTCAGCCCAAGCAGTGTGAAAAGATGTAGTTGATTATCTTTCTATAAACAAGGTAAAGACCTTCAGGTGGTTTGACTTGGAAGAAAAGCTTGACTCTGGAAGAAAGAACATGCTGGGGCTAAGGAAAAAAAAACATAGGACAAAGGCAAAGGAAGAAAATTTAGAGTACACAGTGAAACAAGAAAAATCCAGGTGAGGTACACTAGGAAAATTAACTAGCATCAAATATTCTGGGAACATTTGCTCCTTTTCCTAAGACAAGGACAGAAGCTACACATGGAAACCAACTGGTGTTGCAGGTTCCCCAGAAAATGTCAGGCTGGTGATATATCAGCAAAATACTACTTTCAGTAGAGACTTTGAATAGTTTGTGGAATGCTTGCTTTGCTAAGTATAGCGTCTTAGTTACTACTACTGTTCAGTTGCTGTGAAGAGACATCTTGATCATGACTCTAACTCCTTTCAGCTTTGATGACTGCAACCTCCTTCTCTCTCTTGGGCTGGTTCCATACCATCTTAGCAGCTGTCCTTGGGAGGTGTCCCACGACTCTGGCATCTCCAGCATCCTGGAGTCTCCAGCACAAGCCAGGATTCACCTTCACCGCTTTATATAATAGCCTCTCTGTGTCTCCATGGAGGGACATCCCTGACACATGCCTGGCTTTAATGGCCTCCCTTAACCACACAGGGAGATTCCACAACTCCTTTCTTGTATTCTTGACTCTAAAGCCATAACATGTGGCCACAGCTGTCAAGTTCTTCTGCTTGCTGGGGCTAGAACATGGCCCCTATTCAAATACATTTGCACTAGCTTTCTGTTTTTGATGGTTTCTTTTACTGCTTAAGCTTTTCTTTAATTCCTTCCAGCAAGTTGGAATCTTAGCTGGGTCAGGCCTTGTTCTGAGGTCCCTGTCCCCTTTATTCTACTTAGCATCAGACTTTTCTTTAAATATTTTATCTCCTTGAGCACTGGACTTAGATCAACTCCTCTTCCTGGTATTCTTTTTCTCCTCAAATTGTACAATTTGTATTTTTCTTTGCTCAGCTTGTTCCTTTCCAACATAAATCTTATAAGCATGGCCACTAATAATGAAGCAACACAGTCACTACTGGGCCATCTTGAAATCTCCTCGGCCAATGCCATTAATCCAAATCTTTCCAATATAGCCATTAATCCAGACCTGTTCAATATAGCCACAGGCAGATCTTTTGGACAAGGGTAGAAAACAGTCACTTTCTTCACAAAAAATACCACAAGAACAGCCTCTAGTCCACTTACTGATTTTTTTCTCTTTTGAAATCTACTTAACCAGGCTGTTATAATCTACAAAACTCCCAGTGCCCCTGTCTTCCATGCTCCTACTAGCCTGGGCCATTAAGCTCTGCTGAAAGCATCTAACTGCTTTCCTAACCCAAAGCCCCAAGGTCCATATTCCACCAACCAGCAGCATAGTCCAGCTTGTTACAGCAATACCATACTCTTGGCACCAACCTTTGTCTTAGTTGCTGTTTTATTGCTGTGAAGAGACACCACAACCATAAAGTACCCCAACAAAAGCAACCTTAGGTTAGAATTTGCTAGTTTTGCTGCATAGTTCCAGAGGAATGCAGTCCGTCACAGCAGGGAAGACCTGGCAGCAGTCTGGGAAGGTATGGTGGCAGAAGCATGGGCTGGCTTGTCCACTGTATCTGAACCCAGGAAGCAGAGCCAGAACAAGAAGTAGGGCTGGAGTATAAACTCTAAGGCCCACCCTCAGTGACTTGCTTCCTGCAGAGTGACTCCACCTCCTAAAGTTACAACCTCTGCAAACGGCACCTTCTGCTGGGGACCAAATGTTCAAACAGATGAGCCTATGGGAGATATCTCATATTCAAACTGTGATGGACTACTATGTTTCCACAGAAGCTAGAAAACTTGTATTGACATTTCCAAGCAATAGTTTCCTGGTCTGTGTGAAAGATAGTCTAGAGTTGTAAAACTTCTTTTAAAGTTTACACAACATTAGTAATGATCCCTTAAAGGAAACTATTCCTCTAATCCAGAGGGCAAAATCTCTAGCCTGAGTGAAGACCTAACATTCCAGCTGGGAAGGGTCAATGACCAGAATAAGGGGCTACCCCTAGAAGATGGGTTTTGCCTTAAGTTATGCAAAGCAGGTAAGAGGGATAATTAGCTTTTTATTGAGCTAGTGTATGTGGAGAGCTGGATTGATAACTGAGGTTTTCCCTGAGGACCTGATGTCCTTTAGAGAAGGACAGATCCTTCTCTAAAACCAGGAATATGCTTGGTAGAGGCAATAATGGCCTGGGGGCAGGGGCCTGGGTAGCTGTGGCATCAGATCCTAAGAATCCTATGCTTTCCACACTGTTTGATTGCTTCTGGCTGACTTAGTCTCACTGTATAATAGTGTGATTACTCTGTCCCATTCACCCCTGAAAATGTATATAAGATCTCTACTTCTTAATAAGCTTGCTTGACATAAGACAGCTGACCTCCTGATCCCAACATATTTTATCCTTTATACCCTCTGTCCAGTTTATCTTCTGATCTCCTGGTCCCTTCTCTCAGGACTCTGTCACTGAAGAATGACTTGCTAGTTCAGGTCAAGTGTACTTTTCCTTCTCAGAATTTCTGCTTGCTTGCAGTCCTTCTGAGCTCCAGTGAGGCTCTGTTTTACTCAGGATTTCTATTGCTGTGGAGAGACACCATGACCATGACAACTCTTATATTTTATTGGGGTTGGCTTACAGTTTCAGAAGTTTTGTCCATTATTATCATGATAAGAAGCAGGGCAGTGTGCAGGCAGATGTGGTGCTGGAGAAGATCTGAGAGTTGTACATCTGGATTGGCAGGCTGCAGGAAGAGACTGCCCACTGGACCTAGCTTGAGCATCTGAGTCCACGAAGCCCACCCCTAGTGATAGACTTCCTCCAGCAATGCCATATCTACTCAAGCAAGGCCATACCTCCTAATATTGCCAGTCCCTATGAGCCTATGGGAGCCATTTTCTTTCAAACTACAACAGGTTCTTCAGGTCCTTTTGTTCTGTCTGCTTTCTGAAAAGCTTCTTTCTCCATTTCTTCCTCCTTTCTATGTGACAGATCTCCATGCAGTCTTAAACTGTACGGCTGCTTCTCTCTAGCTGCTGAGCTTCACAGCCTGCTCTGGGGTGTTTTTCTTTTAAATTCTAACAAAATTGTCCTATGGCTTCTTTTTGAATCCATTCTTCAATTCTTTTATTAATGGAGACTTAAGAACCTCAAGATGCCTTTGATTCTCTAGTGTCAAAATGATTTACATCTCAAAGGGACAGAGAAAAGCTTGCAACTGTGATGTTTCTGAGAACCTCCCTTGAGAAGAGGCAAATCTTGGCCTTGTGGTTAGAAGGAAGAAAGCAGGTTTAAATTTCAGCCAAGTTTAGGGAGAGATTAAGACTGTCTTGGTCAATCTAGGTTAGGTCTGAGCTGTTGTGTTTAAGAAGCTAGAGAAACCAGATACACATCTAAATGGTCCTGAGGTGGTGGTACATGCCTATAAATCTAGCACTTTGGAGACAGGAGGACCAGGAGTTTGAGGTCCTGTTTCAACAACAACAACAACAACAACAACAACAACAACAACAACAACAATGTATGTCAATGATAAAAATACCAATAAATGACTGACTTAAAGAATAAAGACTAGAATGATGGCTACATGTGACCAATATACATTGTCTAAATATAGTAAAATTTTAAAGAATATATAAAACACTAAAAAAGGAATATAGGACATGTTTTCCTACTTACAGATTTTCAGATAAAACTCCAGAAATATTTGATTCAGGTCAGAAAAAATGTGCTTATTTGTTTTTTCCTCAATCTTCTCTTCGTTTCTTGGAACCTGATGCCACACTTTCCTGAGAGTTGTATGACGCCACCAGCATTTTCCAGGACTAGAACATTCTTCACACCCAACAAGAAGAGTCTTGAGAAAGGAAGAAAGGCCTTCCTTTCCTAGGTGAAATATCTCCTTGAATTTATTGACTTTGTTAAATTACAAATTTCCCCCAGAAGCAATTATATGAACATGGAGACGGCGAGGTGACCAACTCCTTACACTGAGGATCTGGCTGAGAATAATAATAGGACACCCATTAGTCAGCTATGGATGTTGTAACAAAGGACCACAGACCAGCCATACTAAAACACCTAGAATGATTTTGCCCTAATTTCTCCCCTCTCTTTAAAAAGGAACTTTTATCACCTTTAGGATCTTTTTGTCTTTACCTGATGATGGTATTTTTATTTTTAAATACGCCCATTAAGCAAACCATGCCATTATTAAACAAAACAAAAACAAACAAGGAAACTAACAAAATATCAGAAAAATATTCTCTCTTGTTGGGGAGGCCAGAAGCTCAAGGTCAAAGTTGTAGCAGATTCCCTTGGAACTCCCAGGGAAGATCACACGGTGCCTTCTCTCAATCTCTGGTGCTTCCATCAGTCCTGGACACTTTAGCTGCTCAGTTTCAAATTCTGTCTCCATCATCATATGGCCCTCTCCCTGATGTTTCTTTGTGTATATATCTCTCTTGCAATGACTCCATCCTGCATATTGATACCATTTCAGAGGTAAATTTTTATAGATATTAAGGGTTAAGGCATCAACAAATCCTTTTGTGGATCCAGTCCAGCACATAAAAGTCTGGATTTCTTTTGCTATTAATTGGGGCAGGGAGGGGAAAGAGCGCTATAGGGGAGACTGGAAACTCTCATATTGTTAGGAACAGTAATGATTTTTGGCCATTTACTCTTGGATTCACATCTTTTATACCAAGAATTCTTTGCTGCTAAACTTTCTACTTTAGTAATTTTGCTTTCCTAGTAGGACATGCCCTGTTTTCAACCCATTGGTCCCAACACCACACTTTCCTCACTGTTTGATTTAGATCATTTTAATCGCTCTCTTGCAATACTGTAATCATGCTTTCCCTTTTTCTCTTGGTGGAATCTATTTGACAAAACATTGACTTTGCCTAAATCTCACAGTTGGTTGTGAAGCTGAGCCTGAGCTCAGAACGTGGCAGCGGAAAGCACACTTATATATGAGCAAATCTCCCTTGAAATTTGGGACCACAGCTCTAACAACCTTAGATCACTTATTAACCACCTATTTTTAAATGTTAGTATTTTAAAGATTTATTTATTTATATATTTATTTATTTAATGTATACTTATATTTTGCATGGATATATTCTGTGTGAGGATGTCAGATCCCTTAGAACTAGGATTACAGACAGTCATGAGCAGCCATGTGGGTGCTAGGAATTAAACCTGGGACCTCTGGAAGAGCAGCCAGTGTTCTTAACTGCTGAGATATCTCTCCAGTCCCAAATTTTATTATTTTAAAACTCACACCTAAATAGAAATTTTATTTTTGAAAATTGTATAAATTAATGAGTTAACCTGTAGTCTTTACATATGCATGTACATGAATGTAATGTTTCTTCTTTGTGTGTCTGTGTGGTGTATACATATGTGATATATATATATATATATATACAGCTGAGAGTGTGCACAGGTGGAGGACACAGTAGGATATAGTGTCTTCCTCTACTTCTCTCTGTCTTATTCTCTTGAGGCAGGGTCTCTCACTGAACTGGAAGTCCCCAACTCTTGGCTGTAGTATAGGCAAGGGTGACGGATTTAGACTGGTCCGCAAGCTCTTGGGATGCACATGTCTTAGTTTCCCAATTGTAGTGTTACAGAAATATGGAATCAGGCCTGGCTATTCACCTAGGTGCTAAAGATTAGAATTAAAGTCCTCATGTCAGTAGAACAAGCACTGTTATTCATTAGGCCATCTCCCAAGTTTCCACATGTGTAATGTTTAAACTAGATTAAACATAATTATTCAGTCATGGTTGAAGCATCAAAATCTTTCCTAGGTTTTTGATATCTGATAGTGAATCTAAAGTTATCTTACTGTGCAACACCACACCAGGTCAGCCTCTGTTTTTTGGGAAAATTCTTTTCTTTCATACTTACTTTATGTCCTCCTTTGTCTTTAAATTCCCAACACTTGCCTAATCGCCTATTGACATCTGCCATCCTTGTTTCTTATCTCAGCAGTGAAAATAAAAGAAATCAGAATCTATCTATCAAAAATGAGACTTACCGAAGTGCTGATAAGCATATAGCTTGCCTTCTTTCTTTCCTCTTGCAAAGGATGAATTCTTTCCACTATCATCAAGGACAAACCTATCCAGTTGTAAGTTTTTGTCTAGACCTCCCAACCCAGCACCTTCCCACCTCATGTAGGAGATCACCATTATAAGCATTCAAATATAAATATCAAGAGTATTTAAAAAGCCTTTGCTTGGACTCATACCCAACTGAACCTATTTGTTCATTTCTATTCTTCCATTTATAGTTACTTTCTCCCAGAGGATTGACTTTTCTATTTTCATTTCTTGGGTGTATTGTGCATGTATGTGTGTTTCTGCATTATAGAGGCAAATGTGTGTTGGCATATGTACAAGTGTGTTCCTGTGCATGTGGAGACCCAAGGCTGTTGTCAGGAATTATTTGCTCTTCCACCTTATTCATTGAGGCAGGGTCTCTCAATCAAATGCAGAGCTTATGGATATGACTAGTCTTGGTTAGTCCTTATTCTCTTAGCCTCATAGCAGCATTCCATGCCTCTGGATATCTGACCAATTTATTCTTTCTTTTCTTCCTCCTCCTCCTCCTCCTCCTCCTCCTCTTCTTTTTGGAAAGGTTTTCTCCACTTAGCTTGTGGTAACCAGGTGTTCATGGTTGAGTCACATATCTGAGAAGCATACCATCTCATGGGCCACATCTCCCTCTGCTTTGGTCCTCCCAACATCGAAGTATTGAACTGTCCCTGAGACTTGTCCTTGGTCCTCCTTTCTTTTTCCGCTCTACTCAACTTCTTAGGTGATGTCTTTCACAGCACAATTTTAGAAATCACCAGTGCTGCTGATCACTGAGTTAGGTCTTCGGCCCTTACTTCTGCCATGAGCTTCAATCCGTGCTTTTAACTGCCTGCTCACACTTTCATATAGATATCTGATAATAATCACAAAATTTGCTAATTCCCAAACAAAGGTCTTGCTCCCTATTCCCATCATTCCTTTCTCCAACAGTATCATCATATTATATTCTCCAGTAGCCACACTCTTTTATTTGAAGCCACACTCAATTCCTCTCTTAATGTTTCTCTTTACCCTAAGTGCATCGTCAAAAACCTACCAGGTCCAAGTTCAAAAATATGCAGAATCCGACCATATAGACTATTCTCAGTCTCAAGTCCAACTGTTTCCTTCTGCCTAATTTCTAACAACATTAAACTAAATTTACTGTATCTAACATTTCCAACTTACAATCTATTATTCAATAACAACAGCCAGAGTGATATTTTGGGGCATTACTGTGACCATTATTTCATGACTCTCAGTCTTCCAATGAATGGACCATTGTCCAGAGTCCTTATCCTGCTGTGTGAGGCATCAAATCTTGTGGTATCTTCTGGCTTTCTCATCTCATCTACCGTTTATCCTACCACCGTGTGTTGCCCTCTAACATTCAAATCTACTTTGTTTCTCCATCACAGAGCATATCATTTACTGAGCACTACATTACATATTTGCTCCTGCACTGCTGTATTATTATTGTCTTGGCAACTAGAGAATACCTGGTGAACATAAGTTGATGACAAATTGCCAACAGCTCAGTTTGAGTACTCATATGTTCCAGGCACTATCCGTGCTTCACAGAGTATTTCATTTCATAACACTATCTTCCTGCTATTGCCAGTTTTGATGTTACACTATTCCCATTTAAGCTATCAAGAAATCCAAAACCCACACATTTTCACAAATGTACATTGGTAGAGACTAAAAAGCCCTGTGTACTGGTCTAGAGCTGTTGTTGACTGTTTTTGTCTCCCTATGCTTCTTGGCCATCCTCATTTCAAGCCATACTACAAAATCTGAGTAACTCTTGGATCCACTTTGGAAGGAGAAGATAAATGGCATTATTTTTGTCCTTCACAGCTTCAGCACCAACCTCACAGCCCCAGAGGGATTTCCAAGTTTCTCAGGTTGCCTTACTTGGACCAAATCTTTCTGTTGTGCTGTTTAAAGCTGCTTCCACATGCTCCTGAAATACCTTATTAACCATCTTGGGGGAGACTTTGTGCTTTTAACTCCTTGTTGTTAAGTCAAACACTGCTTTTCGTTTTCTTTCTCATAAAATATTTTCATTGCTTCAAAACTCTAAATGCATGGTTTATGTGCACCTAAATGGATTTAGATGAAAGAAACAATTGCCATTAATAATAAGATACTGAATATAGTCAATAAGCGATTATACCTGTTTACCTATACACTATGTTTCTATATTGTATGAAGTTTGGAGGTCTTACAAATACCTGTCTGGCTAGGGAAACAGTGTGTCTCCTGGGGCTAGCTAATTCTTAAAGACAGCAAAGGGCATATCTTTGACACAAGAACAGAGCCATCCTTTTTCGGTGTTGTTTCTATACCTAAGGAGACAATGTTCTTGAGCTTACATCATCTTAGGACCGTGTGCCAGGTATCCCACAGACACCATATTGCTCAAAGCCTTCTGCTATCAGACTAGCCACCCTAGCATGGTACTCTTTCCATTTTTGCTTTTTCCATGGAACCCCCTTAAAGGGGTTGGCTTTAGTTTTCCTTTGGTTTTGTCTTCTCATTGCCTTGATATTTTTCCCATGAGGCCTTGTGCTGTGTCTATTATTTCTGTGGGAAATCTATTAAAATTTTTCTTCCTATGCCATTAGCTTTTCTGTGTAATCATCCCCATTCATAGTTAGATCTAAGTGAAATGCAATTGGAAAGAGAGCTAATATTTGTTTAATTACTAAAGGACCACAAAATACAGAGTAACTAGATATTCATTTTAATGAATTAATTATACTTATTTCTTCAAAGTAACATTCTTTATGGAATGTGACCTGTATCTTCTAATTGCAGAAATATTCCTTATTTGTGATTCTTACCCAGAAGCATTTATAGGATTGATGAGAGGGACATGTCTGCTATATACTGTGTTTGTTTGAACACATTAGTAATTAGTTAAAAAAAAATAAGCTCCCAAACCCAGAGTCACCAAAAATGTGTCAGGGTCACATTAAAGAGGATAAAAAAGAAAACATTTCCCTTTGGAAAAATTAGCCCAATCAAGCCAAGATTTTAATTCTCTTCTTCTCTGTCTTTGTGTCTTCTGTGCTTCCTCCCTGTCTGTCTGTCTGTCTGTCTGTCTGTCTGTCTGTCTGTCTGTTGTATGACTATGAATCAGTGCCTGCCTGAATTCACCTTGTGAATCTGTCTGTTCCTGTGTCTACATCTGTCTGTGTATGCTCTGTCTTTTTGTCTTTTATTGATTAGTACAGGAAGTTATTAAGAAAGGAGTGAGGGTACTTTACAGAACTATTTAATAGAATTTTATAAGGAATGAAACTTTACTGATTCCAGCTGATCCAAGCAACAAACAATCACTTGCTATCAAACAATACTCACATGCAGCTTTCAACATTTATGGCAGGTGTTGATTTTGTAAGATTGTTTCCAACCTATTTGGTGTTTTCAGCATTTATTACCATCATGTATATACACACATGGACGAGTTGGGTGGTCAGGGACATGGAAGAATATATAATTTAAAATTATATGTATGCATTAGCTTAGGTTGTAAATTTGATTACATGGGAAATCCAAGGCAAGCAAGGTTGGTTGCTGTGTTGTTCTCTTCAAGGTAGGTTTAAAAATGGCTGAGGACACAGTAGGAAAGCAGCCTTAAGTGACCTCAAGGTGCATTACTAGCTCTTCTCTGAGGTGCAGTAAATGTTCTAGTCTTTTAGAATGAGTATTTTCATAACAATGCATTGCTGCAATATATTTTGAAAAGAGATAGAAGAGGAAGATCAGCTTATTTTAAGAGCTGGTCAGCACCAGCTTAGCCATTTGTGGTCTTGTTTGTATTCAATATTGATCTATATTTTACTTGACTGAGATGATCTTTAAGAGTTTTGCTTTCTTTCCTAAATGGAAAATAAGCCTTTAGGCTATTTCAAATACAGCACATTCCTTTTTTAGTTGAAGACAGATCACTCGCTCTTATTTATGCTGAATATTTTTATAGTACTTTCTTCTGATTCTCTTTAAATAATTAAATATCAGTATTGCTTCTGACTTTTGTACCTGGAGGCTCTGATTCTCACTAGATCTGGGGATAAAACAGCTTTCCACTCTTCAGTCTGGGTTCCTTAGGTAGTGTATTCGGAGAATCATGGGATGCACAATTGTGAAGTCAGCTAATATTCTAAATGGGTGCTTCTATTGCTTTCATCTTCAAGGAAGACACATTGACAATGCTTCCGATAAACGCCAACCAGTAACTCCTTTAAGTAAATGATTCTATTGATTTGTAAATGTCATGTCTTATTTTTCAGGACTCCCCATGATTATCCTGCTCTGTTCCTTTAAAGAATAAATTCTCATACACTCATGACAGAATCCAAGTCCCACAAATACCCTGCCCTGCATCCAAGTCCACACAGCTCACATGGCGGTCTTGATACTGCCTGTGTGCTGAAGCCAAGAATGAATTACTTGGAATCAGATTGCCACTGACAAGGTCTACAAATCTGCTGATTCACCCAGTTCTTGGAGAAAAAAATCAATTATGTCAGATCATCTTGCCGTATGATAGGAAGCACTGTGGGAACAAGTCAATTTGATGTTAATTCAGTGCTTTGTGTTTGACACTGCTTGACACTGATCTAAATTTTACTCTCCAGCTCCATAAAACAACCATGATGAGCTGCTCTTCCCTCCTCTACTCTGGCTTCTTACTGCTCCTACCAACACCACCACAGTCACAGCATCTACAATGGCTACTACGGCTTCCCGATAACTTCTAGCTAACAAAGGACACAGCTGCTTCTGTGATGACTTTTGTGCATCAATCAAAATAGCCTCTATGATACAGGAGTTATTAAAATGACTTCTTTCTAAATGCTCAAATCAAAGCACGGAGCAGTTAAGTAAAGTGCCTCAAGTCACATGGTAAGGATGTGGCAAAATGGTGATCTAGGAATGCAGGACTTGGGGCTCTAGAATTGGCACCCTGTATAACCATTGTGTACCTAAATACCACCAGGTGTGAGGGTGACGCACCAAAGCAACATATACTTCTTATGTCCTAATGTATGCAACATGCATATCATTGCTAACAGAATGAAATGCATATAAAATCCCCATCTTTAGCTCTCTATGGATCTCTGTCCTCCTTTTGTCCTTCTCACCCCCGAATAGGATCTCAAATATCTCAGGCTTGCCTCAAACTCATCACAAAGTGAGGCTGGCCGTAAGCTCTTGATAATGCAGTTGCTACCTCCCCAATGCTTGGATTTCAAACAAGTAACACCATACCTGGTTTTATAAATCATATCTTTTAGTTTAATAATTAATCATTTCTTTTGTTAGCACTGTTAGCTTCTTTATGCTTTCCCTCTCATTCTTATTAGCCTAAGAATTCTACTGGGTCTACTCAGTCCAAATGGCCGGATTTCTCTTTCAAACACCTTGTGAACAGCAGAGCTATTGTTCTTGATGACTGGTCCTTCACCAATCCACACTACTCACCTCCTGGGGCAGTTATTTCTTGGCAATTGAAATTGATTCACCAGTTCAGCAAATGTATTTGGTGACCACATAACATGTGCAAAGTCCTGTGCCATGCTGCTAGCTGGACTGCAGAGGAAGATATGAAACGTGCTTTGTACAGTTCACATTCTACCAGGAGAGGCAGCCAGTAAACAAGGAAGTCGATAACTAAGAAAAGTAACTGTCAATGTTCATAGTGTTTGAAGCACGACGTAAGGAAAAGGAAGAAAGATAGGAAATAGGGAACAAAGAGCCTGGATCTGTTGATGGTCAGGTGACATCTGTAAGGAGGTGTCCTTCAAACAGACCTGCAAGTATAAAACTGTTCTAAAATTGCATTCTGAGGATGACTGCACCATCCTGATATACTAAAGTACCAGTGAGTCACAAACTCTAGTCGTGGGAGCATCATGGTATCATCTCAACAAAGCTGCTAGAACAGTGGAATTCCAATATCCAGCAAAAGCAGAAGCAGCAAAGAGAGTACTGTATTTCCCGAGACTGCACACTGAGGGTTCTATTCTATAACTTGGGCACGTCCTTAGCTTTGTCAGTGAATTGACTTTCTCAGAAGGTAATCTGTATAACAAATTTCATATTTCTTTTGATCTTTCCCCTTTTGTTCTCTATCTTCATGATTTCATGGCTTTAATTCTCTTTTGCACAGTCTTTTTAAAATATTTATTTTGTGTGTGTGTGTGTGTGTGCGCGCGCGCATGCCTGCGCGTGTGTGTGCGCATGCCTGCGCGTGCATGCATGTATGAGTGAGTGCAATGCCCATGTTAGCCAAAAGAAGGCATCAGATCTCTTGGAGTTGGAGTTACCTTCCAAGCTTTATTTTTTTCTTTTTTGAGACAGGATCTTACTCTGGCTGGCCTTTTCCATATCTCACCCAAGCTACTATTTGCTATAGGTTCTCTCTCTCTCTCTCTTTCTCTCTCTCTCTCTCTCTTTCTCTCTCTCTCTCTTTCTCTCTCTCCCTCCCTCCCCCTTCCTCTCTTTCCTTCCTTCTTTCTCCTTCTCCCTCTCTTTTTCTTTTTGGTTCCAGACAGGGTTTCTCTGTTTAGCTCTGACAACCCTGGAACTCACTCTGTAGACCAGGCTGGGCCTCAAACTCATGGAGATCCACCTGCCTTTGCCACTCGTGTTCTGAGATTAAAGGTGTGCACCACTGTAACCTGGCTGTTATACTTTTGATGGGTTTTAAGAGGTTCTGTTTGTTTTTAATTAATTTTGGGGTGCCATGATGCAAGGGTGTGGGACAGATATGAAGGGACTGGGAGGTGAGCAGGATCGGAGTGAATAATGTGAAATTTCCAGAGTCATTAAAGAATTATGTAAAATAAATAAGTAAATAAATGAATGAATAAATACATACTTAAAAATAATGGCCTAAAAGAGTTTATATGACATATACTGATTAAGTAGAAGTGCCTTGCATGTCATATATTGGTTATATAAATAAGTTTTGCGTGTCATACATTCATCATGTAAATGTATTTTATAAGTCATTCATGGATTATATAAATGTGATAAAGATAGAAAATGGCATTTGGGAAGAACCAACAATACTAACCAAAAGACCCATATGGTATATAAGGAATCATACAACCCAAAATAAATTAAACGCTCATGTTTGCTCTTTTCTCCTAATCGATGTGGCTGCAACATCATTTACTTTATAACACTATGACGGTGTCACAGACTTACTCTCTTTTTATATTTGTGTAATAAAATACCTTGACAAAAGCAGAGAGAGAGAGAGAGAGCAAAATTAGATTTACTTATTTAACTTGCAATGTTGATGAATATCTCCAGCTATATTTTCTACATATTGCATATCATGAAAGCTACTGATATAGACATTCTGTGGTGACCACCTATGTGGTATACATAGCAGTTTCAGTGATTTCAGTACATTTTCTTACTATGCTTATTATAGTCATTCCTGTATCTTGCTAGTATTTATAATTGTTTATATTGGCAACTGCGTTGGCTAGTACTTTTGCAAAAGGGGAAATAAACAGCCCGAGTGGAGCTCTGGGCAGTTTTGATTTCTTTTTTCAGAGTGTTGGTGGGAATGCTTTAAAAGTTCATCATCAAGAATGGTGGTTTGGTTTTAACTAAATCTCTACCAAAGCTAACAATCAAACCCCAAATGACAAATTGAGTCCTGAATGATATCAAATAAGCCAGCCACACAGAGTCAAAGAAAGATCACTCTGCTCAGTGTGAGAGGGAGACACTAGTGTCTGTGGGGAAAATAGAGGGCAAGGCTGTAGAAATAAGCTTAGTTCAACCATCAAATGTCTGGAGTAATTTTTATGATGTTTAAATGAGGTAAATACAGGCAATGACC
>LOJH01006502.1:0-32344 GCA_001685095.1 Ellobius talpinus
GGATAGCCAGGGCTGTTACAGAGAGAACCCCTGTCTCGAGAAAACAAACAGAAAATAGATATATTTGTTTTCCAACAGTGTTTTAGAGTGAGAAAGAAGATGCCCCTTCTTCACACACATGAGATACAAAGGCATAAGGTAAGATGATGTGTGAGCAGAGACTTGAAGAGAATTCGCTAGAGAGATGAAATCGTGCAGTCTGGGACAGGCACGAACACAGCTGGCTCCTGAGAAAGTAGCAAAAGCACTTTGACAGATGCAAGCAAATCACATGGGCAACTGTCAGGAGATAAAGCTGGAGAAGACAGGGCTCACTCCGTGGGGCAGGCTCAGCTAGAGCAGGGCTTGCACACTGTGGTAAGTGTTATGGGAACCCCTTCAAGTGTGTGGACAGAAGACACTTGTCTGGCAATTAGACTGTACAGAGTAGATGTGGGAAGCTCTTCAGAAGGCTATTGTACCTCTCCATGTCACAGGAGGTGATGGCCATGATGATAATAAGGGGTAATGGGCAGCATGGTGGCTAGGCTTAGTTGTCAACTTGAAACAGTCTAGAACCTTGCAGGAGGAGTGTCTCTGATGAACATTCCATTATCTGGCTGGCTCCATTAGAATGACCTGGGCATGTCTCTTGATTTTATTAATGGAGATGAGAAGACCCAGCCCAAATATTGGTTATGCTATTCCCCGGATTTGGGTCTTAGATAAAATGAAACTTAGACTAACTGAGCACATGTATGTGCGCAGTTATTCTTTCTATTCATTTTTTTTAATACTTTCTTGAGACAAGGTTTCTCTGAGTAACAGCTCTGGCTGTCCTGGAACTCTTTCTGTAGATCTTTCTGTTCTTGACCATCGGTATTACTAGTCACTGTGACTTCCTGCCCCTTGACTCTTCCAAAAGATCAACTCTATCCTGGAATTGTGTGTGACCCTCATACCCCTTTTGTCTAAAGTTATTTTTGTTGGGGTGTCCCAGTACTGATAACTCAGTAGTCCACAGTATGACATACATACAATTTTTATCATTTATCACAGCAATAGGAAGGAAACTAGGACAGGTAAGGTAGTAAAGCTAGTTATGGTAGGGCACATTCTAAAGGCAGTCGTTGTAAGATTGCTGACAGACTGGGTGTGGTATGAGGAAAGATCTCACTAATGGGTAACCCTTGGGTCTTGCACAAGCAGCACATTGAGGAGTATTGATTTTGGCTAAGGTAGAACAGATGTGAGATGGCAGATGTGTAGTTTTTGTGAGGCAAATTATGAGGTTTATTTTTCCCCATATGAAGTTAAAACTCCAACAATATAATGAAGTGAGAATATTAAGTGGGAATGTTCTAATGTTAAAGACGGGTCAAGGCATTAGTTGAGTTATTGATTGATGCATGAAGTTAGTGTGTTAAAAGAAAAACACTTGTTTTGTGTATAAACTTATACTTCAAGTGGGGTACCTGGGTGTTAGTTGCTGCTTCATTTGGAACCAACCGGGGAAACTCAGAAGTCACAGGCAGGGATCAACTAGAGTTGTTGATAGATAACAATGAGATCTTCAGCCATCCATGGGGATGGGCCACAGTTCCACCTGGATTATTCATGTGTGGCTTGGTGCAGTGGGATAATGCTCTTGTAGAGCATAAAGACCTGTCACTTGTATTGATTTAATAAAACGCTGATTGTCCAGGAGCCAGGCAGAAAATACAAGTAGGGTGACCAGACTAGGAGAATTCTTAGAAGAAGAAAGGCAGAGACACAATCACAAGCCAGATGCAGAGGAAGCAAGATAAGAATGCCTTGTTGAGAAAAGATACCAAGCTATGTGGCTAAACATAGATAAGAATTATGGGTTAATTTAAGTTATAAGAGCTAGTTAGTAATAAGCCTGAGCAATAGGCCAAATAGTTTATAGTTAATATAAGCTTCTATGTGTTTATTTGAGATTGAATGGCTATGGGACCAGGCAGGACAGAAACTTACACCTATATAGCTTGGCTTTCTCAGGACCTCATGGTTGACTTCCAAAGGTAAGAGTGCCAAGAGAAAAACAGAACTAAGGTGAAACTGAGTGATGTTTCTCAACCCATTCTTAGGAACACGTTCACACAGCTTCATTTCTTCCCCTTTTTGTTCCTCACAAGTGAGTAACACAGTAGGGATGTCCCATAGTCAAAGGGGGGAGGATTCAATTCTACCTTTGGGATGAGGTACATAAAAGTATTCCTGGACATGTCTTAGAACCATTACAGCTGAAGAAATAAATGTGGGAGTAATTTTGTTAGTGATAGCTGGATACTGTGAAGCAGGGTTTCTTAGATTTTTTCTACTTATCACCACTTTTTGCCAAGGAAATTTTTTTTAACAGTTTTAGGAAATATATATATATATAGATATAGATATAGATATAAAGATTGGTATGCTATACTAATTAAATAGTTACTGGTAATAAACCATAAGGATATTTATTTTGAAACAATTCCTCTGCACACATAAAATTTTACTATTTATTAAAGAGAAAAGCAAATTATTATAACACTAATAAAGAATTAAATCTTGACTGAATATTTAAAACTACAAGTCATTGAGCATCTTCAACAGATATTAGGTCTAATTGATACTTTAATTTTATAATTATCAATGCTGGGAATACTGTTTCATATAAATGGTAGAAGTAACTTTAGGGTCATTTCAGAAAATTTTGGAAATTTTCTTTTAATCCCAAGACAAAATTCTTTTGATGGCTTTTTATATGACACTAAAACCATCAGTTCAAATGACCAGTTTTAAAATTATTAGAGACAACATTAACAACTCAAGATGATATAGAGCAACCTTAAATTTATGATTTGAAATCATAGCAACTTAGGTCCAGCAAGGTGTTACAGTGGGTAAAGGTACTTGCTGGTTAAACCTGAGTTTGATTTATAGCACCCATATGATGGATAAAAAAAAAAACCCTGAACTCCCTAAAGCTGTCTTCTGACCTCCAGCCATGTATTGCTGTGGTGCTGTGGTGATTTGAATGAGAATGGGTAACATAGGCTCAGATATTTAAATACTTGGTTCCCAGTTGGGAAGGATTAGGAGGTGTGGCCTTCTTTGAGGAGATGTGTCACCGAGGTTGGGAGGGAGGCTGGGAGGGCTTCAAAAGTCCATGACATTTCCAGTCTCTCTGCCTCATGTTAGTGGATCATAAGTAAGCTCCTAGCTACTGCTCCAGCACCATGCCTGCCTGCCTGCTGCCGTGCTCCTCCCCAAGATGGTCATGGACTCCCCCTCTGAAACTGCAAGCCCCTAATAAGCTCTTACTTTTATAAGTTTCTTTGGTCATGGTGTCTCTTCACAGCAAGTGAACTGAGACAGGAAAGTATGTGAATGTGCACATGCGCACACATACATAACACACATACACAGCACACACACATAGGTAATATAAAATAAAATGAAAACAGAACCCCATGAATTTAGGCCTATCCCTATTTTCTATGTGAAACTATTAGTTAATTATTAGTATTAGTTAACCCTTAGTATCCACTTTCTGATGATCACTTCATTAATTGAAACTTACTGTTTCTAATCACTCAGTAGAACAATCAATATGTATCCCACTATAGAGCCTTGAGAAGGATTTGTTTTATCAAATTAATATACAGAAGTCCAGAGAGAGTACCTAAGAATGGCTTGGTAAGAGGAAGGAAACAAGAAGCCAGACTCCCCAGTGTGTTGCTTGGCTCAGTCTAGGACCTTAATCAGCAGGGACCTTCCTGCCTCCTTATACACAGGCTTCTACCAGAAAGGAGAGCCATTTGCAATTGCTTTACAAGTATTTTTGTTGTTGCTGTTTAAGCAACCAAATAAAATTTTATTGAAGTGTTAAAGAGGTATACCCCTAAACTAAGGAGAAGATGTGAACTGCTAAGCATTGTGGGTGATCTTTTTCGTTTTCTTCTTTTAATTTAAATGATTTTCCTTTTAGCTAGGAACAACAATTGCTGTAGTGCTCTAATTAGAATCAGACTAACAGAAGAGAATACTAATGGACTCTGAACTTTGAGACAACACAGTTCTGTCCTGAAGGAAGCTCTGTGTGAACGACAAAGAAAAGGAAGGAAAAGAAATGATAGATCTCACCCACAAACAAGCCCTGTTTGGGAGCAAAGGACCACCTCCTAACTCTCAGAAATGCTTAGGATACAGCCTTTCTCCCCAGTCATGACAAACGAAGCCTCTTAAATAAGCACTATCAGTCATGTTCCCAGGACCAAAACCTTCCAGGATTAAGATGAAAGACTGGATGTGGTTGGTCCCCTTGTTTAGTAATCCTCTGGTATTCAGTTAGGAAGCAATATTGAACTCGATTCCATGAAAATGTTGAGCAGCTATGCAGTGGCAATATTGTTTAGCCCTAGGAGAGTAAAAAGAAGGAAAGCAAACTCTCAGTGAGTGGCCAGTCTTTCTGCTGACATAGACAGAAGATAGAGAATAGGCTGTTAGAATAGGTGCAGTTCTTATTATTAGTTTTTTAAATCGTTCTACCCCATAACCTACTTTATCACATCATCCTTATTATCTGTCCGTATTTAGGTTACAGTGCATGAGAAGCAAATATTTATTGAAAGTGGTTCTATTCAGAACCTTGGATGTTTGAAATAGAGATTTCAGAGGTAAAAAACCTATACATAGTGATTCCAAAATACAGAGAAGAACAGCAGGTGATTGGTGAAGGGGGACTAAAGTATATGGGAACCTCAGGACTGAGGGATCCAAATGGTCAGTCATCCAGTTTAATGATGAACCTTGGCTGGGAGGAAAGGATCAATTTTGTAGGTTTCTATTCTTCAAGTTTCTGGAAAGCCTTTTCTTGGATTGAGATTCCTGCTAGTCTAACAGACTCATAATAGAATTTTATTTCCCTAAATCTATCATTATTTTTCCAGACTAAATTCATGGGGTTTGGGTTCTTATAAACTCAGTGGCAAGCTTATACTAACAAGTGTCTCCTTGGGAGACAGAAACAGTGAATCACATATTGTGTGCCAATTTTCATGGGTTAAATATTCCGATCATGGTAGATTTAAAACTACAATCAGGACGCCGGCGGAATCTCAAAATTCCTAAAAGTTTAATAACTGGTTCCTCCGGGCCTGTAAACTTCTTTCTGTACATCCCCGCAGATCTGCCAGCTAAGAGGTTGGCTCTCATGCTCATCTCTCCTGTGCTTGTCAGCTTTCTTCCAAAAATATCAGCTTCACTGAAAGCCATTCATCCCATGCAATGCATGAGGGGAATGATGGGATGTCTTCTATTGTAAACTTTCTCATTAGGAATCAGAAGTGGATTTTCCATGAAGCAATTGATTTGCAAAAAAATTTTTCTAATATGCCAAAAGGTCCTGAAAATTGTAGTAATAGTTTTTTAAATCTTTTTTTGGTAAATATGTAAAGGTCTTCTGACCATTCTAAACTTGAATCTCCAAATGAAGTGTGAAGATGTCTCTCCAACCCCTTACCCCACAACACACATACATTTTCACCATGAACATGTACTCACAGACACTGCGACTCTGCTTTTATATAGTCTCTTTCTATAGCTGTACTCTCTTTCTATAACCTTAACTCTTGGGTTATTACAAATCTGTACCATCAACTAATATGAAGCCCAGTCTATTTCAACAAATCCTGGTTAGACAAAGGTATAGCATTTTTATCAATATGCCAAAATGTTTTACTGTCAAGGGTCTGTGGTGACAGGTAATCTTGGTGACTTTTCATTGTGGATGGATAGTTCTATTTACACACATTTTGGGATGATGTACATCAAAGGCAATGACCAATGCCTTCTAGAAACTCTTAGGTCTTTCAATTCACATAATTCTAAATGCCGTGTAAGTTCATTGACATATGGAGACTGGTGAATGTAGATGGTGAAAGCCCTTGGGTGGGCCACTTTAGGAGGAGAGTAAACATGCAATTCTATTTCAAACATAATCAGCTGCCTGGATTCCATGCCTAAAGTTAGCTAATACATTTTCATCTGTTAGTAATTAAGAGTTATTTTAAAATGTTCCCCGAGCCTTTCCTCGGCATTACCTATAAATCAAATTACAGAAAAACAATTTGATTTTGAAATCATTTTGGGAATATTTCCTTCTTCATCTGTCTTGTTGGTATGCAGCATTTGCAGAGTTAGAAAAGGAAACATGAGAAGCACAACCAACTGTGACAAAAAAGAAAAACAGAAATTCAAAATTAAATACATAAAGCAAAGTCGAAGCAGAAACATATATTACAAAGAGACCTGCACAGCCCACAGAAGTATGAGGTCCAGGGGTTTAAAATCTAGACCCAAGAAAAGAGGATTGTAAGCTGATTCACAAAGGTGTGATTCCAAACTCAGCAAAGGGATTACTGGCCTTATTTAGATTAAACTATTTCCTTCAGCGAGTGCCCATTCTTTAAATGAGATCTTGCTTACAAGAATCCAAATTTCTTGCAGTTGTCGTGGAATAATTTCATTTAGTAAAATAAAGAAAATGGACAGTGTCTGAGAGGCGCCTTCGTCCCTCAGGCATGCCCTACCTGTTCACACACCTTTGCTTGTCATGCTTGCCCAACTTGTCCCCAAAGCTCCTTTCATCTCTTGCCAGTCCTCAAGACCTAATCCTCCTCCCTGAAGTTCCATTTGGATCTTTTCCCTTTTATTTAATTCCCCTATTTGTAATGTACTACCCTCCCTGAGAGCATCTGTTGTACCCTGTTGTATTAAGCTAAATTCTTTTCATCCCTTTTATTCTGTAATCTATGGTGCCCAGAAGCAGAGGCAAATATATTTATGATGAAAAGAAGGTAAAGTTATTTAAGACTTTGAATTATTCCCATGGATAGTGCTAAATATCACGTATTAAAAAATAAACTGCAACAGACTTTAGCTTTAAGGGGTGATTTAAGTCCTACGGCTGGGTTTCAGCCCTAGTTGTGCTACTACAGACACGTGGTTTAAGGTCTTGGGATATCCTGTCCATCTCTAAGAGCTATTAATTCAAGAGCTTATTAGGTATGTGAAATAAAACAAACACAAAAAGCTCAGAATAGAACCTGGCACATCTGTTCTTAGATTATGTTACCAATGGTTATAGGCTTTATTCATAAATTATATACATCATTATATATTTGTAAAGTATGTATCATCTATAAATGTAATAACAGAGAACAATGCCCCTATTATGTTAAGTGAGAAAATGAGTAGCAAATAAGATTTATTAAAAAATAAAAATAAAAAAATGGAAATTTTGGGGGCCCAGGCATGCAGAAAGACAGCCACAGGCCTGCACAGTGCCCCTTGGCCAGCACAGGTGGACACCACTACAATGAACAGGTAGGCTAATACGGTAGGAAATGGGAGAGAAGAAGCTGAGTGGGTCCTGCCCTGTGGAGAGAAGCGGAACTGGAGAAAGGAAGGTAGTGAGGAAGAAGCTGATATGGGTGACCTATGCTGCCACCTGGGGCCATGTGCTGTTCGGATCTGAGCTGCCACGTTGATGTAGGAGGGCCATGGTGTGACTGGGGCCATACCAATATGAGTGCAATCACCACAGTGACATCTGGGCCCAAGCTGCGGCAGAGAGACAAGTCTGTGTCCATGGCGCTAGGGTAACCAGGGTCTGTGTTGATGTCCGTGGCCCTTGTTATCACCGGGGGTGGGGGGGCATGGGTGAGCTGGCTCCAGTAACCTGGGCACTGGAGAAGTGGTTCCGCCCCTCACCATTCGCCTCAGCAGGCGAGCTTCCCCCTCCTGGGAGAATTCCCAGTGGCATGGGCTGGAGAGCTGGCCTTCTACAGCCTTGTGAGAACTGCCTAGCCACCAGATCCGGAGACCTGGCCCTGACAGCATGGGCATGGGAGCTGAACCTTACCTGATGGAGTGGGCGGTCCCAGCAGAGGCCAGAATTGACCATACAAGTCCACATCCAGGGCTCTGAGTTGGCAGATCCCAGCATCTATGTTATCTTTATTTGCTGGAGCAAGGAAAGGGACTGGTCCTATGGGACAGTAGCTGCTGAATCTCCAGCACGATATCTTAGAGAAGTTTCAGTGAGGGTCTGTTATTGATGGTGTACCAGAAGCCAGAGACCTTTTTAAACCAGACCAACCAGACCAACTACTCATTGAAATGAACATTTGCAAGTAATACTGCTTGAGCAAAAGCACATACTAACTACATGGCACTTCACAGCTTCCTATTGGCATTGGCCACTATGACAAAAGAATCTTTCCCAGAGAGGTGGGAAAGAAAGATGGAGGGTTTCATTCTTAAATTTTCTTTTGGGGGCGAGGCTACAAGGGTGGCAGGCAGACATAGAAGGACTGGGAAATGCGTGGAATTGCAGTGCATGCTATGAAATTCCCAAACAATCAATAAAAATATGTTAAAAAGTGGAATTTTTTTCTCAAACTTGAAAAACAAAACATTAAATGATCCAGCAATATTTTTTGAAGCCGTCTGTCTCCCATGTAATAATGGCACTTACAGCTTTGGGGTAAGAGCAGCTATCTAATAGGACTAAAGACCCATTTGATAGAAAGGAATTCATGTCTGCTGCTGAAAACCAAGCCAGCTCTCCATTGCTGGTGGGGTCATGGCCTTTGAGGGAAAACCTACTGCTTCACAGCAGAGAAGATACTGCATGCCCAAGAGTGGTGGCACATGCCTCTATCCCAGCACTCAGGAAGTAGAGGCAGGTGGATCTCTGAGTTCTAGACCAACCTGGTCTACAAGAGTGAGTTCCAGGACACCCAGGGTTACACAGAAAACCCCTGCCTCAAAGAACAAAACAAACAGACAAAACCCCCAAACAAAACAAAAAGATACTGTATACTACACAATATCTGTGTTATAAATACCTACCCTTATACCCACAGGTAAGCCTAGCTCTAACTGCTCATCACAGAAGCTTAGTTTTTGCATCATATGGAGACACTCACAGCAAGACACAATTCATCCCAATGATACATTCACAACACAATCCCTGTACCTATGGCTCAGGCAATGTTCTGCAACAGTAGTAGGAGAGATTGTAAGAGGACCAGAACTTCTGCTGGAGGATACAGTCTTCAGCATATGCCAAGGAAACTGCACTCAGAAAATATGGTCACCCAAACAAGATGTGCATAAAGTCAGTACAAGTTGAGATCCTGAGGTGAAAGAGAGAAATCACAAGGCCCTGCCCATAAATGAAGAGCTATAGGCAATAATTAGTGGCTGCTGAGAAAGGGAGGATCATTCTTTTCTATGAACAATCCCCCCAACAGATTATCTAATCCCAAGAAGTCAGCTCTAAACACATACACATCTGAGAAACACCAAATGGGCTCAGTAGATTCCAGTATGGAAGGATGCTAAAGGGGAAAGTATGTGTTTGAGATGAGAGGAGTTGGAAGGGGGAAAAAGAAGGGATGAGCATGATGTAAATAGATTATTCTTATGTAAAGTTCTCAAAAAATTTAAAAAGTAAAACATTGATCTTTTAAGTTAAAAAATAAAAAGGTTATACTCAAAAAAAATTCCAATAGCTCTTCTCTAAGTGTGTGGTAATAATATTTCAACTTTTATTTCTATTTTACCTTAAATGTTCAAACCAGTCTATGTATGTTTATTACCTTATAAATGAGAAATTTGATATTATCTCATAATTCAAGAATAGTAAGTTTTCAAGTTTAAAATAGAAGATAGTATAATACTATAAAAGGATTGCAAATGTAAATACACATAAAATTATGTTGGAAAAGTATGAAAATAAACTCTTCACTCATGAACTAATTCAATGAGGAATATAAGAGAGACATTATAGGAAATTTCTAGAGGTTGCATATTGGGCTATGGAAACAGCTGATAGACATGGACTTGGAATTTAGTTTGCCTTCTGTCAGCGACTAGCACTCTTGAAAGGAGGAAGAAAAGGATGCTGAGAAAGAAATAACTTGAACTCTGCAACAGTCCCATCAAGTCCCACTGCAGCATGTTGGGGATGGTAAGGCTCTGGATGGCCTCTTTGAGTGTTGCTCTTGAGAGCATGCATTGCTCAATCACTACATGTGGACTGTTCTAAGTGTTTTACCTATATTACCCCACTCAATCCTAATAACATTTCAAGATGGAAATATTTTTAGAATTGAGTGTGTTTTATCATTAAAATTTCCAGATTGAAACTTCTGTTTTGGAGATGTTAAATGTCCCAAGATCACAGAGCTAACAAACTTAATCCCTGGCAGCCTGGCCCTAGAATCTTGGTCTAGTGTTTATTATGAAACTGGAGTACCATGGGAGGGCTTAGCTCAATGCTCTAAAGTATGGAGGTCCATGACTGTCCTCTCACAACTGATGAGGACTTCATCTTTCATTGTTACCCAGTGGGAAGATGGGAGGGCAAGGGGAGATGGAGATTCGCAAATGCAAATCCACAAAAGAAAGACTCCCTTCTAGCCACCTGTTATGGCAGAACTCAGTCTGTTCCTTAAGGAAGGCATCAACACCTCTTAACAACCTTAGCACTTTCTTAAAATCGATTTTTAGATTTTTTTTTAGAACGTATAGCAATGTTTTGTCTTTACATGCATGGCTGGTGCCGATGAAGGTCAAGAGAGATTGCCAGATTCCCTGCAACTTGAGTTATGAATGGTTTTGAACCACAATGTGGGTTCCTGGAATGGAACCTAGGCCGCTGCGAGAACAAGTGCTCTTGACTGCTGAACCATTTCACCAGCCCCAACCTTGTCACTTTTTAAGGAAGCTACCTCACAATGCTACCACAATGATCATCAAAGTCCTACCTAAGTTTTGGAGAGAATACAACATATTGAAATACCAGAACTTAAGAAAGTTAAAACAAAACGGTAAAGCCCTGTCAGTATTGCCATTCTTAGTGACTTTAGTAATAGCTTTGAAGTTGTTTTCTTTTTCTTTTTTTGAATCATTCAATTGAAAACCACTGTTTGGAGGGGGGTCAATAATGAGAGCTAGCAAGAAGATCCAGACTTTTTTTACATGTAAAATTCTTTGCTTCCCACCCTGGCAGTTTACTTCCTCTACACTGGGAAGAAACGCCTACCAATAGTGATGGAAAGAACAGAACTTCTGCCTTGAATGCTAAAACACAAGAAAGCTTTCTTGTTTTTACAATGAGTATGCTCATTCTTTTCCTTAGAAAGTGCACACAGAGATATAGAGGAGGGTCTGTTAAGCCCAAACAGGATAAAATTCACTCACATAATTGCTCTATTATTCATATTCTCCTAGGGATAAACTAAGATAAATGCATATAAGAAATCGGTAGCTATAAAGAATTCATAATCTTCACAAAATTTGGGAAGCAATAGTGTTCAGTGAAAAATTATGCTCACAAGATCAGATGTAGCGCTAGAAGATTTCAAGTTTCATAAAAATACTCCAAGTCCATGAGATCTTTGTATGTGTTGCAAACATGTCACGCTTTCAGAAAGGGGTGGAAGGAAGAAATCTCTCCCTGTCGTTTTGATTGTATTGATCCCGATCCAGCAGCTTCAAAGCCAAAGCATCAGTGACTCATTGACCTGTCATGAATCAAAACCCTTGAGAAATGGAATGATCTAGATATTGACGTGTACTTGGACATGTGTAAAATTTCCTCTCAAAACAGAAAATTGGTTTGTTTTTCTCTGCTTCATGATTGCCAACTATTATAATTAAGGAAAATATATAGAAGAAAATTTGTTTTACCAATGTTCAAGATTTGCATACAGTTGGATCATCTGAAAAATACAATATTACATTTAACAACTAATATCTCCATCATGTAGTGGTTTGAAGTTACAAATAATTAGTTATAAATAATAAAATGAAACCTGAATCTAGGGGCTTTGATTTCTTCTCCTTCCCATTTTTTTTAATGGTTGAGTGTAGGTGCATGTGGTGGGCCATGGTGGGTGGGCCAGAGAATCATCCTTGACCATTCTTCCATTTTATGCATCAAGGCAGGCCTCTCAGTCAAACCCAAAGCTCAATGAGATGGATGTCACCTTGCTCTGGGGAATCTGCTGTCTCTACATTCCAAGGCTGGAATTATGTCAGGAGACACATGTGTAGTCATCATTATATAAATTTATATAATGATGACTATTCAAACTCAAGTCTTCCCATTAGCATGGCCACCACTTTTGCAATAGAACCAACCCCTACTCTATGTTATATTTTCCTCCTGAAATATAAAGCTTTTGTTTTTCTCCTAAGCTAATTATTTTACCTATTCATAACACATCTCACTGGAAAGCATATTCTTCACAAGATATAGGCAGCAATGGTGGGCTGTGGAAACAAATTACACTCCCATGATCAGATGAAGCCAGAGAAGACTGTAAGCTTAGGGAAAATACCCCAAGAGATCTCTGTGTTTTCATATGTGAAATCTTTGAAAAAGTTAGCAGTGGTGTTCAGTAGAAACAGACTTCAGTTACCAAGTTTTACATATAAAGCAGTTAGGACACACACAAAGGTCAAGCTGCCATTAGCCAACATGCTAAGGTCAAATGGAAGTAATTCTCATTATTTTATTACATGCATTTTACTGAAGAACAACAGTAGCAGTATGTCCTAGTTTCCCCCTCCCCCCGGATTTTACAAATTTTCTTCCTCCCCTTTATCTTTTTATGTACCAAGGTTTTTTCCCTCTCTCTTCCCACTTGTAATTTGAAAATAAAAAAAATAATCATTGGTTCATGGAATCCCATGACCCTGCAAAATGAGAAGAGTGGTGGCCCAGAAGGAATGGCGGCAGTTGCATGTATGCCACAGAGCTGACATCTAAGCATTTCTTTAAACCAGAATTTTCCACAGAAATTGTAGAATATCTAAGGTTAAATCCCAGTTGGGAAATCCTTAAGCAATCACAGCAGGAAAGCCAAGAATTAGCTGTTATGTTTGTTTGTCTTTGACAAAGACATTGGGCAAGCACTGTATATAAAAACAAAGATAACATCAAACAACAGTCAGTTTTAGGCATTTTAATTCTGACCACAAATAAAAGAAAAATCCATTCAGCAAAACTATACTTCCTTCCATAGGGGCAATACCATGCCTGGCCTGGGAATGCGGCTCTTGTTGACAGAGACTTAGGCATTTGACCTATGTATGAAGACATTGGCCATCTGGGGACACCACCAGATGGTGAAGTAGATATCAGAGGAAAAGAACAAGACTTTCTTTATGTTCTACTACAAGTATTCTCTCTTCCTTGTATCCACTCCATAAAATACTATTAGATAGCATTTGGGATGCTCTTGGTCAATCAATTAAAAATGAATCTAGTTTGCTCTTACTTTTGTTATTGGCATGGCTATCCCATGAGGCATCTGTCTAAACAACTTTGACCAGAATAGCATATTTTGATAGCTAAATTTGAGATATCATAAACAAAACAATGTAAGATACTTTGGGGTTTTAATTCAATTCTTTCCTAATATACCTTACTACATACACATATGTATATAAATATGTATATATGTGTATATATAACCATCATTCATCGACACAAGCCTCACTTGGATTAATACTCTTTGTCTAGCACCTAAATAATAGTTAAGATCTTATAGTCATATATTCTTTTTATTCTTAAAGTTACTTACTTGTATAAATGTGTGTCTCATGTGTATAATGTCCCCACACACCATAGGATATCATTAAGTTCCCTGGAGCTGGAGTTACAGGCAATTGTGAGATGCTCAACATGTGGGTTCCTCAGGAGAGAAGCAGGTTCTCTCAATAACTGAGCCTTCTCCGCAGCCTCTATAGTTGCCAATATGACAGTTTAACGGTTTTCCTGAGTTTTGCTTTTTCCATCGCTCTGAGTGAGGTGAGCATGTCTGATGGATTCAAATAGTTTTTGTCTGTTCTTATGAGAGAATCAAGATGGTAGCTTTACTTTCCAAGCATTGGGCAGTAATACAGAGTCACATTACCTAAAAAAAATATGGTTTTAAAAAGAAAAACAACAAACAGGATATAAAAGAATATCTGTATAGGATCCAAACTATTACATAATCTCAAAGAAAGCAACATGTGAGATTTAGTGCTTTTAAAATCAAATGGCATCGAAAAGAATGAAAACTATTTAGAAACAGCTAGACCTACCTTATATGCAGAAAGACTTCAAATTTGTTTTGTGATTATATGTGAAAGATGATCTGCTAGTCAATAAATCAAAACTAAAAGGACTTTTCTATGGTTCAAGGTAAGCAAAAGGTTCCATTAAAAAGTCTTCAAAAGCTTAAACCCCAGAGTGAAAGGCTAATGGACTCACTGTGTTAGGGTTAGGGCTTCTGGCCCAAACCAGCAGAAGCCAACCAACTAGAAAATGAAAAATTTGCACATCAATAAGACTATTTAACTACTAGATTGTCTACAAATAGATTTCTACAAATAAACAACAAAAGAGAAAAAAGACAAGGAAAAATGGAACAAGCTGAAAAACAACTTGCTTAAGGGAAATTCAAAATTAGCCACCAAATCCACACAATAGTGTGTGTGTGCGTGTGTGTGTGTGTATATATATATATATATAGTGTATATATATAGTGTGTGTATATATATATTGCTGTCTAGGTATCAAAATATTAGAATTATAAAGGCATATGAAATAAAGTGTCAGTTCAGAAAAGGGGAGGCAGGTAGTACTTACTGATGAGAATATCAATAAATTCTACCAGCCTAGAAAAAGAACATAAAGCCTGGACATAAATTAAGTATATATGTACCTTATAAATTTGCAAGGTTACCCCTGGGTCGATATTTCAGATAATTCTCAATTAGGTGCATATGTGGATATGTAAGATAGAGTCTCATGACAACACTTTCAAATGCACATTGGGCAAATGGGTTTCCCTTGGGAGATGATTGTGAAAGGAGTAGATGCTGAAATATGATAGTTTGTCATACAGGATGCAGAGTGGGAATGGAGGCAGTAGCCTCAAACAACATTTTGAATGAGAATATAAAGTGAGACTTCTTAAACCCAATTTGTGGAAGATGAAAACATAAAATAATACCACATATGTTAAGTCTCTTTTACTTAAATACGTTTGAGGGGCTGAATGCAAGGTGAGGACCAACCACGAATAGGAGTAAGCGTTGAGATAAAAAGCACAACACGAAATAGACTTTCCTTGGTTGATTTGCCATGAAAGAAGAATGACAATTGCAGACCTTCAAAGAAGCAATAAATACATTCTAAATAAATAAAGGAAAGTTGTAATCTTTTATGGAAATGCCATAATGCATTTAATAGAATATTCTGATACCTTCTGCAGGCCTACAGAAACCTCTGCATGAACTTTTGCTTGCTGGCTCTCTTTTCAGCCCTATTGTTCCTACCCTTAGTATCTGGAACATGCTTCACGTTTTTCCTCTCTGAGAATATTTGTCCATTCAGCTTCCTTTCAATGGAGAGCCACTTCTCATCATTTCTGTCTGCTGAGTTGTCATTTCCTAGGGATGTTGTATTAGTATGTTTGCAGTGACTGATAATGCAACTCTACTAACTACGTGGGTTTTAAAAAAAAGGTTTATTTTGGCCCATGGTTCTGGAGTCCAAGGTCAAGGGGCTGCCTTTTTCGATGACCTCCTTTCCCGCTGAGTCCTGTTGCACACAAGATATCACATAGCAAGAGACAGTGTATGTATGTGTGTAGGCCTTCCCATCTCTTGTCTTATAAAGCTAACAGTGTTTAATTTTGTGGGCTCCACTCTGAAGGCCTCACCCCTAAGGACCAGAGTTCAATGAAATTTCCACTCTATTGTTACCTCATAATAGGGAATAAACTCTATCATGAGGTTGGGAATGATAACTATTGACATAATATTTATACACCTTTTATATAAATACTGTTCACCAATTTGCCACGCAGCTCCTTGTTCATTCTTCAAGGATCTTTCCTTTCATTCTCAACCAAAGCCCTTATTTGATTCTTTGTTCACTCTAACTACAGTCCAGTGTCACTTTTATGTCTCCTACGTGCAGGGAAATTCCATCAGAAAAGGTTCTGTGCCTGCCCTGGTCATTGCTGTCCCTGTAACCTCCAGCACACACACAGAGAGCATTAACAGAGGATGAATTTGTGAATAAATGTATGGATAAGCAATAGAGTCAGGAGTTCATGTTGACAAAATCTAAGGGGTAGTTTGAAAGGGTAGAAGAGCAGAAATGGGCGAGTTTTTGTAAAATTATCTTCCTGATACACATATATAGAATAAGCACTTGTTTGTATACATATATGCACATGTATGTGATTTTATATATGAAACTTAGGAAATACTTGTCAGATTTATTTATTAATAAATTATGTGTAGGTATGTGGGCCTGTGCTGGGTGAGTGCAGGCATCCACGAAGGCCAAGTTCAAAATAGTCTCCCAAGCTAGAGTTCCAGGCAGGTGTGAGAACTCAACTCCAGTCATCTGGAAGAGCAGCAGGTACTCTTAACTGCTGAGCCATCTCTCCAGCTCCCCTTGTCTGACTTCAGTGAGTAAATTTACCTTCTAAATGCGTACCTTTTATATAAATCCAGTTTTTATGAAATTAATTTATTTTGTGTTGCTTGTAATAGAGTGCCAGACACTGAGTGATATTAAGAGAAAGAAGTTCATTTGGCTCACAGTTCTGGTGCAATGGTTTGGCAGTATCGTCTGGGCATGTCACACTGTGGCAGTGAAGTGGAGAAACCAGCCACATGAAAAGGGCAAAGCAAGGACCAGACGGGGGAGGGACTAGTCTCACTATTTTATGTCTTTTCTCACAAGAGCTAATTCAGTCCTCTGAGAAGTAATCCATTCAGAGACCAATATTAATTTTTTCCATATGGCCATCATGACCCAGAAAATACTACATTTTGTTTTATTAGTAAAATTTTTGAATTGTTGTGCACATGTTGTATTTAAAACACCACTGTTGTTCTTATCTAACTACAACACTCTAGTGCTGTGGTATAGTAGATATATTTTTAGCAGTTCATGGTATGGCTCCGATAAGTCACGTTAAATAATAACAAAAAATATGCGTGTCTATCTAGCTCCATAGAAACACCTAGGAGACCTGTGAGATACAGAGGTCAGTAAAGTCTTAGTCCCACAAACACTAAGACGTGTATTATAGGCCTAGAGCCCATGTTGGGAAGGCAGAAAATGGAGACTCTCTAGGGCTTGCTGGCCAGCCCATTCAGTCACATTGGGGAGTGCTAGGCTGATGGGAGGCCCTGTCTCAGGGGTAATGGATAGCCTTCTGAGGCTCACACTGAAGACTATCCTCTCTGGTCTCCACATGTGCCAGCATGCAAAACCAAACACATAAACAACCTTCCCCAAACCAAAAACAAATAAACAACCTTCCCCAAACTAAAAAAAAAGAAAAAAAAGCAACAAAACCTAGTTGGATGGTGTTGACCCTTGCCTTTAATACCAGCACCCTGGGGGGAGGGAGGCAGATGGGGCTCTGTGAGTTCTAGTACAGCCAGGTATACACAGAGAAACTCTGTCTCAAAAAAATAAAGAAAAAAAAGTACTTCAGAAAAAAATTAAAGAAAGAGGTATAACATCTTAAATTATTAATTTATAAAGAAAAGAATCATTAAAATTTAAAACTACTTTATGCTTCATTTTTGATACTTTAAATGCCTATTAATGACAGTGAGGACTTGTAATACTGCAAACCTTCATTCTTCAGGAGCTACTTTCTTTGGAGAAACCAAGTCATGAGAGGACTATTTGAGGTCACTCAGTGAGTCAACTCCTTTGCTGGGAAGTAAAACCCCGGGTAGTGAGTCAGTACATTCTAGGTGGTGAGCTCAGGCCGCAGCCCTCAGCCGACATGCCCTGTCAGCCCGAGGTCAGCGGCTGACTTACAGAAACCATAACTGTCTTCAGTTGCAGCAGTTGGAATGCTATAGACATTGGCATGTGCCCTCTGTAAAATGGGGCACAAGCAAATGATCACAGAATTCTAAAACAGACAGGAGGCTTTTTAACGTTTTCATTTACATTGCTTAGACTGTATAAAAATACAGAAACCCTCTAAAATATTCATGCACAGCATGACATATTGGCAAATCTAATACTCTCAGCTTCTGACTGCTGACAACCCAAAGGACCACTGCATCTTCCTATTCTGAAGTACTTTGGGACCCTTGAGGACATCTTTGACTGTAAATGACATGAGATGCTCGAGTGCTGAAATGGTTATCACTTTTTTGTATGCATGAGTTGTTTTTCTGTGGCTATGAGAAAATATCATGGCCAAAGGCAACCAAAGAAGAGTATATGTGGGGTGACTTAGTTGAAGCATTCTTCATAGCAGCACAGGCCTGGCCAGTGGCTGGACTAGGACGCTGAGAGGTCACACTTCTACCTGTGAGCACTAAAAGTGGTCACATAACCCTGACCCCCACAGAACTCACATTCCTCATTTCCTGAGCCCCTTGTGTAGATTAAACCATGCTTGCCCAGAAGATGAGCCTGAAAGAAGGAACCTGGTCTTGAAGACAAATTGTTTAGTATATGCATTGAAAGTGAGCTGTTGTTATAGGTATTAAAATATGTGGTCAGAAAGACACATTCATATGCATGTGGATATGTACACACCTTTTAAAGTCAGACTCTTTGGCTAGCCAAGACAGAACTAAACTGGGCTGAAAATTTTGATTGGTTACATTCACAATGCCACAGTATGTTATACTTAAGTGTGTAATATATGTCCATATTTTGTGATAGGTACAATTATGTAGTCCAAGCTGGCCTTAAAGCTGTGATGATTCTTTGCCTCCTCTTCTTAAGTGCTGTAATTGTAGGCTTGGAATAGTATCCCTGGCTGACTTAAGTGTATTTTCAAAGCCCACTGTGGATTTGTAGGATCTAGGTGAGTTTTGACCATGTGAAAGTGGCTTGAAGTACAACATAAAAAAACACACACAAATAACTTCAAATTGAAACCTGATACAGAATTATCATTCTTTTATGGTTAACAAGATATATATCTGTTTTTCAAGGCATAATATAATTCAGTATTTGAAACTGATTTAGAAAAGGATCATATTTTGCTCAAAAATATGGTTGTGAGATTTAAACAAAAGGGATTTCTATACCCAAATGCAATATGTTATGCTGAAAAATAAAATGTTCTCACTTAGGGTTTCATGCAAACACAGTTTCTGTGCTAATAAGTACTGTATAACGATAGGCTATGTGGAGAGCCACATACATGAACAGAAGAGAGACCAGAGGCCCTGACTCACAGTTCTTGGTTTTTAATCACTACCTTACTTCCATTCCTCTGATTCCTGCTTGCAAGGAAAGAATACTGAGCTAAAATGAAGAATGAGTTCCCCTAACTGCACACAACTCTTTGAGAGGTAACATGGTATAGTAGGAACATATTTATAGTTAGGAAAACTGTCAAAATCCCAAGCACACATATTTTTCTTCTTTCCATTTAGTTAACTAACTGTTCAGCAGAACAAGACTAGCCATGGTGGCCCTTACAGTGAGTTATGATGATGGTTGGTGAAGATGGTGATGGCTGTGATGGTGACGATTGACTACTGTGGTTATGGTTATGAGGGCTAATTTCACTTAATCAATTAACTGAGCTAAATGATGCCCAGCTATCTTGACACACTGGATCTCTGGGTATGTCTGTAAAGAGGTTTTCAGAAGAAATGAGCATTTCCATCAGTTGACTGGTTAGAGATCCCCTTCAACAATGGGCCATCTTGGTCTTGGCTGATAGCCTCCAGAACTGCTGAAATGTTCATCTGGTGTGGGAAGTCCTTCTGTATGTGTTGCTTTTATTGGTTAATGAATAAAGAATCTGCTTTGGGCTTGGCAAGGCAGAATAGAGTTGGGTGGGAAAAACTAAACTGAATGCTGGGAGAAAGAAGGCAGAGTCAGAGAGATGCCATGGAACCACTGGAGGGGAAAGATGCAGGCTGCCAGATGGAACCTTGCCAGTAAGCCACAGTCATGTGGTGATACACAGATTAATAGAGATGGGTTAAATTAAAATGTAAGAGCTANAAAACTAAACTGAATGCTGGGAGAAAGAAGGCAGAGTCAGAGAGATGCCATGGAACCACTGGAGGGGAAAGATGCAGGCTGCCAGATGGAACCTTGCCAGTAAGCCACAGTCATGTGGTGATACACAGATTAATAGAGATGGGTTAAATTAAAATGTAAGAGCTAGCCAATAAGAAGCTAGAAATACGCTTAAGCTATTGGCCAAACAGTATTGCAAATAATATAGTTTCTGAGTGATTACTTTGAGGGTCTTGGTAGCTGGGAATGAACAAATAGCCTCCTACAACATTTACCTCTGATGTTTAAGCCACCAGTCTGTGATGTTTTATGATGAAAGCTCTAGCAAACTAACACAAAGGGGTTCTCTTTCATTGAAGGGTCAGTTTGCCCAAGGAGTTTCTGTGGCTGACTCAACTGTGCTAGCACTTAGTGTCTAGAGTACCAGACCTTCAGGCATTCACATTCAAATTACACATAAGAATCAAGGTCTACTTTTCTAGCCCAACGTTAAAGTACACATTTGCATGATTCGTTTTTATTGCAGACGCAATGGCTTTAAGAATTCAGTTTTAAAGTCAAAGTAGTACACAGAATATATTACTAAGAAAAAATTTCATAACTATTGCAAAGAAATTAATGGTAATACAAGAGATTAAAGATACATTCCTCAGTGAAATTCAAGATGTCCTCTACATATGACTCTAGTTAGGTTCTTATAGGGATGTTTTGTTTATACTTCTAAGAGCAATATAAATAAAAGAAAAAATATATGCATCTAACTTCTCACTATTTAAATTATTTATTATGTATTTGTGTGTGTGTGTGTGTTATGTAGGGCAGTATGCACACATGCTATAGTGGGCATGTGGAGGACAGAGGACAACTTTGTGGAGTCCATTCTATCCTTTGACCTTAGATAGATTCCTGGGATTGAACACAGATACCCTCTCAAGAGCTCCTCTACTTATATTTTAAAAAAGTAGATTGACAAATATTTGAAAAAAGACTTTGGGCTTGAACATAAAAGCCCCTAGACATCTGATCTTTCATAGGACACAATATGAAACCTCCATTCAGGCTACTTTAACACAGTCACTAGTAATGCTACCAACGTGGTGGCAGAGGGAGAACACAACAGTTTCACAGTTTATAATGTGAAAGCTAAGAGTATTGAGATAGTGGGAAAGTAGCCAGAGGAACTCTGTACAGAGTTGGAAACCAATGAATAAATAGCACATGAATTACCAAAGAAAACCTTGAGGGTACTGCAGAAGTGATCAGTTATTACTTTATCTAATGATGCAGAGAAGAACAAAATCCCCTTCCCACCCCCACACCATCTACTCTGGCTACCCCATTCTTTTGATGCTTCTGTATGTTCTAGTCCTTTCTGTTAGGAGAGGGCAGACTGTCCCCTTTAACATGGCGTGGACATGTACTTGAAGTCCCCAGCTCTCAGTAGATGGGGAGGCAGATAAATAGAGACTCTTTTTTATCATCAGTGTTTCTCATTCTGGGTCACCCATAATATAGATGCTCAATGAAGGTTTGAGAAAAGGCATTTTCAAATATGTATGGAAATACATATTTCAAATCTAAGAAATCTTTGTTCCTTTAGACTCATTATGCACTCAAAGAAAGCATTTTAATCATGGCGGACTAAAGTGAACAAAATTGGAGCCACCATTGGCTCCCCTTCTCCATTCCTGTGCCCAAAGGGCTCCTGCCGACAGTATGATATGTAACTTTCCAGTGACCCTTCTGGCCATTTACCCTCAAATACGTGCACACACATATATTCCTTTTTTTTCTTTTTTATCCAACTACCATTTCACTTACTCCAACTGAAACCACAATATTTTCCCCTTTGAATTACGTCTGTGGATAGCTCCATGTCAAATTTATTAGCAATAGCTGCTAGTTTCCTATGATTTCTATTTATTGTGTTTAAGTGACCACTACCCATTTGTGGTCATTTACTTTCTCTGATTTGTCTGTTTGGTTCATATTGTGTGAACAATCATTTTTTTTAACCTCAGTCTTTCTGCACATGTGATAAAAATTTGAAAAAAAAATGTCACCAGAGACAGAGCTGATACTATGAAGAAGACCCCTACTGACAGTACAAGGGGATGCTGGCTAGTTTTCTACCTAGAAGGTACACCACTTGGGCAACACATGCTAGCATGACATTGTGCACAGTCAGTGAATCCAAGCAATGCTCAACATCACTACTATAATCCTAAAATAAAATATTATGCTGAAATCACTTGCTTTTTTAATGCCTACAAATGAGTTTAATTTCATATGTTTATTTAACATTAGTGTTTTTTCTGAATATTTAAAGATATTTGCCCATTTAAAAAATCCAAGTTGCTTATTGGTTTATTTACTTTATTCATTAATTTATCTATTTGCAGGGGATTTTAAAAACTAGGTGAGAGGCTCCCTTTATAGTTAAGAGCACTTGATGCTCTGCAAAGGTCCAGGGTTCAGTTCCCAGTACCTACATGGTGGCTCACAACTGTCTGTAAGTATAGCTTCAGGGGACCTGATGCCCTTTTCTAGCCTTTGAGGGCATTGGACCCTCATGTGGTACATATACATCCATGCAGGCAAAACACACACTTNCACACACTTATGAAATAAATTAAATCTTAAAAAAATAATGGGTGAGTAAACAAATCCAGGTCAGAAAACTTTTACTATCTCATTATTAAAATATTCTTGTGTGTTTTAAGTATTTATATTTGACATATAATTTGATACTTAACTTTGTACTTAACTTTGTACTCATTTGGAAATTACTTCACATGTGCAACAATGAAGCCCTAAGTTGACCCTTAAATGAATAGAGCATTGTCATGAACTGTTCAGTATCATAGCCCTCATTTCTACCCTACTGACTTACATAGCGGCAGTTGCTGAGCATTAAGCACATGAGAATGTAATCTGGTTTCTGCACCCTATTCCATTTCACCAATCCCTGCTGCCTACCAAGTACGATGCAATATCCTAATTACTTTAACTTCATAATCTTTTCACTCCTATAGGACAGTTCTCTTTTATTCTTTCACAAGTATCTTGGTTACGTACTTTTTCTTTCTTCTTGGGAATACCAAGTTTCCTTGTTAAAAAGTAGAATTTTGAATGATAATGGACTGATATGAACGATTGTAGAGTATTTGAGGAGAAACAGTTCCATAAACTGACTTTGCCATGTAGGAATGTGATAAATTTCTCCTTGTATATGATTTTGGAGATCATCTGTTCTCTCTCTCTCTCTCTCATTTTTTGTGCGTGTGTGTGGTGTGTTATTTCTTCATCTACAACATGGAGATTATACCTGTGCTGATAGCAAAGGGGGCTCCTGAGGGTAAAGTGAGATTAGTTGACAGAATACTGCAGGACCCCATGTAAAATTTAGTAAGTGCTTGTAAACAGTGTTGTTTTAATCATTGCATAATCAAAAATGCCAGTTATCAAAGTGTTCTATTTCTTTAATTCCTTTAATTCACAGTTTTCTTCATATTAGTTTTACGTTTTAACATTTAAATATGTTTATCTCAGCTTTCTAGCTGATTCTGGGTTGCGTAAAATACTGATTTTTGTTGTTAATATAATAACTGGAAGTATTTGTTGAACGCATTACTTTGACTAGCTTTCCAGATGAATTTCTTAGGTTTTCAAGATGAGCAATCATACTGTCTGCAGATAATGACTTTCAAAGTCTCATGCCTCAGATTTTACTTTCCTATTGAACTGGCAGTGGTCTCAGGCTCCAATGTCTATCAAGACCAATTAACATCAGTGAGCAAAGTAGGAGCTGAGTCAAAGGGATGGAAGAATTGTAGTAAACCAGGGAATGCATTGCCTGTCTAAAGGCATAAAAGTAGCATAAAGAGGCCAAGCAGAACCGACCCGTGGGCTCTTTTGGGTCCAAGGAATGCCAGTATTTTGGCTTCTGATTTGCACACTCATCACAGTAGATTAGCCATTCCCAAAATGTGGTCTGATGGCTTCTGAGTTCTCAACACCCCTTCAAGTTATAAAGTATTATCCTCACAGTATGAAGGCATCATTTGCCTCTTTTCCAGCGTGGACATCTACTCCAAAAGACAATAAGTCTTTAGAACAAATCAAAGCAATGGGTGTGAAGGTAGCAGCTTCTTGTCATCGTTGCCTTTTTCGTATATACATAGACACACGTGCATAAATACATGTACACATATAACACACACACACACACAGAGGGAGGGAGGGAGGGACAGACAGATAGAAAGAGAGAAACAACCAAACAACAACGAAAGGAAAAAGGGGTGAGTTTCACTTAAGAAGCAATGGTGATGGGTGGGCAAGGTCCTTTGTTCCACATCACAGAGCAGCGGTTGATCCACCAACGGAGCCAGTTCATTTTACGAGGATCATCATTTTACTTGAAACAAAGATGGCAGAAAAAGTACAATATTTTGAGATCTGGGCAATCAACAAACTTTCTCATAAAGGGAGAAAGTGAGAATTTAATTTGACAAAAGCCATGCTTTATTACTGCTATGCTGAAATTCAGGGTTTTAGATAAAAATTGGGGCTGGATAGAGCTTCTATGCAACCTTGGAAGGTTCCCAGTTCTAAAAGTGTTCCTAACATGACCAGTGGTGATGTCACTGCATGCCAGTTTTTAGTATTGTATCATAAAGCACATCAGCATTTAAAAGGTCTGTATTACTCAATGTTTTTCATAAACAATGTACAGTGTTGCAAAACCACGCCTGAGTAAAGGATCCACTCCAAGCAAGAGACAGAACAATAGATTACAAGGCAGCAGAGGGTGAAAAGTTCACGGAGGAAGTTCAGAGACCACATCTCAGTGAGTCTTTAAGAAACTACAAGCAGATGAGTTTTGCTAAAATACCAAGAATAATGTTTACAATTATCTAATACTATTTTTTAAAAAAAACATTTCTGTATGAGGCTAGACTGTTCTTTATTTACTACAGCCCGAATGGTAAGAACAATACTGAGATTACAGAGGTCAAAGTGAGAGAGACTGTATACTTACATTAAGCCATATATTATGAGAAAACCAAATGCAACCTTTCTTGTTGATATTTTTCCCTGAAAAATGTTTCAAAGGAGAAAACTAAACGCAACCTTTCTTGTTGATATTTTTCCCTGAAAAATGTTTTTGATAAACTTGTTATTTATAATACAATAACTTGTATCTTAACTACAAACTCTCCCATGTGCTGGGCATTCTAGTATTATCTAAAACCCTTCTAGTGCTGCAGTAACTGGCATGAACCACCAAACCCAGCTTTTTTTGTTCTTAAAATTTGAATAGAGCAGCAATTGTGTCTATTTATGGAAAACAATGGGATGTTCACATGTGTCTCCTCTTTGTAGAATACATTGTATAACATTTCAGGTAAAAAAAAATCCTCTACTGCCATGACCTGAATAATTAATAAATAGATTTTTTAAAATTCTGTTTTTGTTTCCAATTTTTATTCCAACAAAAATAAACTGTGTGAATAAAATCTCTGGAGTATCTTCAATTAATGTTTGTGTATAATTCATGAGGCTTAAATTTTTGAAAATTGTAAGGCCAGACATATATTATAGATATATTTGTATTTTTTAAAAACAATTGCTTTGCTAAAATGTTTCTGTTTCTAAGAATGACACTGTACTTATTTTAAAACCTTTGTAATGCCCTTTGTACTTTAGAAAAAATTAAAATTAGTTATGGGTTATATATTATAAATATATATTATAAATAATAAATTAGTTATGGGTTATATATTATAGACTTTAGTGTAGTTCACTATTATTAATGGCACTGCTAAACTTTTAGGTCCCTATGTTGTTGTACTACTTTGTTGTGGTTTTTGTTTTTTATTTTATTTTTGAAACAAGGTCGCAAGTAACTCAAACTAGCCTCGAACTCAGTCTCATTATGTAACTGAGGGTATCCTTGAAATCCCTGGTTCTAAAACCCTTCTAGTGCTGCAGTAACTGGCATGAACCACCAAACCCATCTTTTTTTGTTCTTAAAATTTGAGTAGAGCAGCAATTGTGTCTATTTATGGAAAACAATGGGATGTTCACATGTGTCTCCTCTTTGTAGAATACATTGTATAACAATTCAGGTAAAAAAAATCCTCTACTGCCACGACCTGAATAAAATCAAATTCTTCATAATTTGTTATCTTCTTTGGTAAAAATCCCACTTCAGCAATTCTAAAATATATGTTAAGTTTGTGTGAAGCATGGTCAGCAGAAAGTACAACAGGTCCCTAAAAATTATTTCTAAATGAAAGTTTGTATTGTCAGCACAGAGACAGACTAGGTCAAGGTTAAAAGACTGAAATCTATGAATGGCAAGAAATTGGGATACAGGGACAAGCCATGGGCATCTCCAATGATGTCAAGGCAACAGGAAGTATTTATTAGTTTCAAAAAAATGAGAAAGGAAGAAGGAGGAAAGGAGGGATGGAAGGAACCAGATAAGGAGAGAAGGTGGGGAGGGAGGAAGGAGAAGCCATGAAAGCACTTGGCTTCATTGTCTTCGAAAAGGACGATGTTCATCTCCCATTAGTAGTGGATGCACTATTGCTGCATAAACGTTTTGTCAAGAGCCTTTTCTGAGTTGCTGCAGTCTGGGGGTGTTATGGACAGTTATTTTATATAAATATGTGAATACCTCAGAAGTTTGCAAACAGTGGGGTGAATGTTAAATGAGAGGAATTTCTCACTAAAGCTTTTGGAAAGTGTGGGAGACAGGATTGCTTCAAGAAGACAGACGTGTTGTCCTTCATAATTTCTTGGATTTATGTTTGGAGATTAAAAGTTAATTTGATTATTTAGTCAGTGTCTGTGTGTATGTGCATGCGCACATGTGCATTTGTGTACGCGTGTGTGTGTATTTTTATGGCAGACTTGTGGAGGTCAGGAGATAACCTGTTTATCTTTAACGATGTGGGTCCCGGCATTGAATTCAGGCCATCAGGGTCGACACACACACCTCATCCACATGCCCTCCTGCTGGTTCTCTGGGTTCTGATTTTGTGGTTTCTTTCACTTTGGTGTCAGCAATTTTCAGAACACCCTCTACTGAAGACCCTCCCTTTGGCATCTCTTTCACTACTTCCCAGCCTCTGGTAACCTCTTATCATCTATGAGAGGTAGTGTGTGCACATGCGTGCACACGCACACACGCACAAATGTGGAGGGAGACAGGAATACCATATAGCCTCAAAAATGAAGGAAGTGATTTCTTTCACTTACTGCACCCTGGATGGAGCTAGAGAATATTGTGAGTAGCAAAACTGCAAGGCACAGATGCAAACACTGGAGGTTCTCCCATGAGTGGACTTATTATAAAAACAGATGTTCATTTCCTGAAATCTTTCCCCTTTGCGTTCTGGGAAACCTCTATAAACAATGCTTTCCTTTACCCAACTGAGGTAAGATCTACTGCCTACTCTTACAGGTGACTCTCTTGTTTATCTGTGGCCTTTGTAAACACAGACCCCCCCATTTTGCATTCTGTATTTCCTACAAGACTAGCTGACCTCTTCCTGCCCTTCTCCCAAAACGAACTAGACACCGAAATGAGCAGTAATCATTCAGCTGACTGTGCCTGCCGTGATGACAAATGAACTCCGCTGATAAATCTGCACACCTGTGACTTGTAAACACCTTTCTATAAAACTCCATGGGAAAAACAGCCGAGTGCTCACCCCACTGCAATAACAGCCTGAATAATATTGCAGCAACAGCCAACTTCTTGCTGACTTGTTTTGTCTTGGTTGTTGGTGGGGATATTCTGTCCTCCACATTAGTCTTACTTTTATTCCTACAAATCTTCTAGCTTTTGAAATACAATGAAGCTCACAAAAAATTAAAAAAAAAACCTAGGGGCATCTATGTTTTCCTTTTACAGTGTTGGGATACTACAGTCAGAAGTCTCATGTTCTCTTCCAGCTGAGCTGTGGTCCCAGGCCTGCTTGCTAGTGTGTCTTAAGGCGATCTTACTATATGTGACCCCTGTGCTTTGGCCTCCTGAGTGACTGCTAGGATTGCATGCATAGGCCACCATGCCTGGCTGACCTGCGTTTCTAGGAGCTAAGCACATTTGAAGTGCATATGTCTTTGCTAAAATCCTTAACTTCATGAAACCGAGTTTATATTTCCAAATGGATAAATATTTTTTTTCTGATAATTTCATTCAGAGGAGAGAATCAAAGGAATCATGTAGGGATTATATGGCAGTTGCACGGAAAGGACTTTCATTGTAGGTCACACGACACAATGAGTTATGATTATATATGTACTATAATTTATAGGTCAGAGAACCATCTTTCATACTGCAATATTATGAGAAAAGTATTTCTCCTTTAGGTTATGACACAGGGTACACGCATGTGTTCCTGTGTGCATGCATGCTGCTGTGTGTTGGAGGAAGGGATTCAGCACGTGAATTTATTAAATTTTCCACTTGATTTAGCACAGCTCATTGATTTCAGTGAATACCTCGGCAGGAATCGGTTACCTGCTAAGAAGGAAAATGACAACAGGCTTACCACAAAGTGAGACCCATGAGAGAAGGAGGGAAGCCCACAGAAGCTGACTGCAACCCTGAGAGTCTACTTGCTAATCCTTTGTGATCTCTCCAAATGTTCATTCCTCTTTGGACATGCTGGTCTTTTCGCACGGAAGGCACTGACCCAAGAAGTCTAGAGACTCCCATCAAGCCGGTGAGTTCTGTGGCCCCATTACTTCTTGTGCGACTGGACATAGCGCCGCCCCATCCCCGAACTCCAGGATATGTGCCTGCAAAAGTGTCCTAGGCAAGCATCAAGCACAGGTCATGCCAATACTAAGGGACAAAGTGTTCTGCCATCTACCTTGAATTTATAATTCCTGATGTTAAAATAATGAACCTAAGTCATAACAAAAATAAAGACAAAGTTCAATGGACAGAAGTTCACTGAGATGACTATAATTTCTTATGAAGAAATGTTACTGTGATCAAGTAAAGCTCACTAGAAAACACCAGTGTTCAAAAGCAGATGTCCTTGCTACCCTGTGGCTGTCCAACACTCTGAATACAAGAAAGAACAATTTTTCTAAGTACATCTTAATACAAAGAGCTCAGACTCAAGATTGAAAATATTGTTTGATATTGTAAAAGTCACAGTGTAAAAGAAATATGTTTGATTGGCTCGCATATTTCACTATATTGTTTATCTTATTAGGCTATAAATGGATGATATAAAATTAAAGTACCCTTTGCCAGTTTTCTATAGTGAATTACAGAGATAAATTTTGAAATATCAGTAATAATACTCTTGAACTTCTGTGTCATTTTTAAAATAATTTACTAAGCTTATCTCATTATAGTTAATTACTTTAATAAAATGCCCAAAAGTCTTTAAAATGCATATCACTAAACTTAACTTCACTGAGATCTGAAATGAAGTAAAATCATATTACAGAAGTTTCTCTTCCGAACATGTATGAAGACAAAAATTAAAACTGAGAATAAAAACTTCCTTCATATTTTTAAAAAACTGGAAAATTTTATATTTTGTGAGATTAAAACCTTTACTATATTTTTTGCAATTTTAGGAAAATAATTTATGTCAATTATTTCATTACTATTAAGTGACAGCAACTTTTGCTGAGTAGAAGCAGGCTGTTTCTAATGTGATAATCTGTTTCACAAATAGAGACACAAATTTTCTGGACAAAGTAATGCTTACTTTGCCCACGTGTAGCTTTCTGCTATTGTAATAAATGTGAGATCAGCCATTTTAAATTTCAAATTTACTCTCAGTCAGAGCTCTCTGCACTGTAAGATGCATTTAGTCAAACTGTTGCTGCGTGTTTTCAGACTCTTTTATAGCCCTGTGATAGCAAGGACATTTGTGCTCCTGGTGATCTTTAATTTGATTTAAAAAGAGGAAGGTTTACTTCCCCTTACAATTTATGTGCCTTTCATCCATGATTAGTTGGTTCTGTTGCTTTGGAGAGTGTCATGGCTGCAGTATGTGGTAAACCATTTGCCTAACTAGCAGCATGGAAAAGAGAGATCAAAAGAGGATGCCTTGGAGTCCCACTGTGCCAATTAAGGACACAAGCCTGTCTACCCCCACTCCCTCATGCCACAGAAGACCTCCTACTAGGCTCCAAGGCTGCAAAAGCTGAGGTGTCTTAGCCCTCCACCAGGCAGCTCTCAGTGGTTCAGCAGCTCCATAACACACTGAGAGAAGTTTTCAGAATCTGGTATGAATTGGACTCAATAGCTCAGAACACGCCAGCAGCAGGTACCCGCTATGAAACATGTCTTTGTTTTTGTCTGTACTGTCCTGCTCTATAAAAGTCTGAGGTAAACTGGGTAAAGGAAGCTCCACACAAGTCCCAGGCAGAAGGAGCCAGGCCCCATTTTTCACATAGACAACAGCTTGTCATGAGAATATGTTTGTCCCAGAACTTCAAGCATTAGCTTGACTACTATTTTATTTCATCTGCATCCTTAGGAGATGAATGGAATGGACCAGAAGGCCCAGGAGGTTTCTAGTGAAGTTTCCATGTTCTATGACTTTTTGTGGCAAAGTTCTTTTACTGATGTAAATGTGTAGCTCTGCTTCTGAAGGCACTTAAGAAAGGTGAGTATTAATGGAAAAGAGTATAAAATTCTGGGGAGAAAAAACAACAACCCAACCAAACTTAATATGTGAAAGGCAAAATATGTGTTCTACATAGAAATATAGAAAGTGCATAAAAACATTCGTAGTTTGGTTTCTCTTCCCTTTTTCGCTGTTCAATAATGCTTCTTCAATTTTTACCAGGAATGTGTGGTATGACCTTAGTTAACAAAAGCTCTTCTCTGCGTGTGGTTAATTTCTAGCCAGTGATCAAGGGTAAAAGGCAATGACCAAATATAAAAGGGTCAGAGCTGTGTGTCAGGGTGTGTGTAGGGGGATGGTCCTCTCCCACTGAGAACAAAATGAAGCCCCAGACCCTGCAACCTGGGTCTGTTTCTTCCCAAAGTTTAAAAAAGAAACTCAGTCAAGGGCTAAGTCACAATGTATCCACAGGCTCTTGAGAATGGATTTACTCTCCAGGAGATTAAATTGAAGTTCTTGAGGCTCTGAGTTCCGTTACATTAAAAAAACAAAAACGTCCAGTTCCTCGTGATATAACCCAAGGCCTGTTTTCATTGTTTCACCGACTTTTCCAAGTGTGTTTATGGAACACTGATTATCTTAAGCCACTGAAATATTAGGTTAAAAATAAGATGTATCTCAGGGACCAAATCTCATTTCATCTTGACAATGTTTTTGTTCGAAAGAAACAAAACACAGCAAAATAATAAAAAGCACACCAAAACAATAGCAAAAGCGAACTTGACGTTTCCTACCAGAGACTGAACTAAAATGAGGCAACAGATCTGAAGATGCTTGTCGGAAGAGATGAGCCTGTAAACCCATGTGTAGTTAGTGCACATTTTTATCATTAAAAAAAGAAAATAATGGTCCAGCTTTGTTTTTATTCCCTCCAACCTAGAGAGGTAAAGCCAATAAAGATGATAGAGTGTAACACTTTCTGTTGAGATGATTTACACCCTGATTTATGAGTTTATTCCACAGCAGGGAGACTCTTGGCTGTAACTTCCCAACTGGGTTGTGCAAGACCCAATAAAAGGAAGAGTAAGAGCAGGGGAGACATTGCGAAAGAGCCTTCCTGTATCAGACAGTCCACGCACACACTGCGCTATTGTTTTTGAAGTAAACAGAAAATAAACATAGTTTTCAGTTGACTGGGATGAAATAAAATCTCCTAAGAGTTGTATTCGTCTATGGTCATTGGTGAAGACTTCCTCCATCGCTTCCTCTTCTTCCCATTCTCTCTTTTTCTGCTCTCCTTCCTTCTCCTCTCTAATTTCCTCCTGTGGCCATCTGAAATGAGGACAGAACTTCTGAAGTCCCCATGGATCCTTTCCCTGGATGGGCGGTATTCAGGCGAAGCTGAGGAGTCAGCCAGGCTGCGCAGGAAAGGGAGACCAAGCAGCCCCAGGAGAGCAGCCAGAACCACAGGTGGCCGTTTCTACTCAGTTTCTACTTCCTATTCCAGTCTGCCTCTTGGTGGCCTGAACTTTTTCTGTAAAGTTCTTTAGAAATTGTACTTTAATTTTGGTATTTCACTCTCTACTCCCATCCCTGACTCTCCTTCCCTTCTCCCTGCCGTCTTTAACAA
>LOJH01006503.1:0-38910 GCA_001685095.1 Ellobius talpinus
CACTGGGAGTGGGCGTGGCTTGCCTCTTAAAGAGTCCAAAACCATAACAGTCACCATCACTAGATATGGCATCTCCAATGACAGCATTACTTATTGGTTCTCTTAATTCTAAGTAGAAACAAAGCTGTCTGAACATGAAGACAAAGCTGCCTAGAAGTAGAGTTTAGATGATGAAGATGATCCAAACTAATATTGAAGAAACTGGTGATGTAGTTGGCTTGAAGACATTTAAATAAAATTGTTTCATAGTATGTGAGGATAGAAAATGCTCCAAACTTAAACCACCAATTCCTGAAATAAGTGCTATCAATTTGTTTTTGTAATTAAATATTTTCAAGAAATACTATACATCAGACGTCTTTGTCTACAAAGTACACATCTCATGTATTTTGTGAGCTACATACTGGCAATGTAGGTGATTACTGTTGGTCAGAAGTTTTCTAGGAGATAAAACCTTCCAAGTTGGAGGAAGCTCTTTAGACTCGTGATGTCCTAAAGGAGGATAAAACATTCCATCCTCCAGGGAAACTCATTAGGCTCAGGAAGTAAACAACTCAAAGCTTCAGGAAGCCTCCAACACTAAGTACACTATGCCCCTCGCTCCCCAAGTATGCATAAGCAATAGGGACTTTTGAGATACTCTTAGACTAGCTAGGCTGCCAGGAAGAGTCTCAGACAAGTTGAGCCGTCTGGAAGAGTCAAAAGCTGTGCTACTTGGAAGAGACTCAGGTCAAGTAGGATACCTGGAAGAGAAAATTTCCACCTGTTAAGCTGTTTGCGAGTTGTGCTGACTGCTCCAGACTTCAAGGCTTTGGAAGGCAGCACCCATGGGTGGGCTTTTGTTTTTAAGTTTTTAAGCTATTTCTGCTCCTGTAAGGGAACTCTCACCTGTTTCTCCTGGAAGCAGTCCCAGTAAAATTCATTGGCTCACCACATGGGACTTGTGGCATCCTTGATTTGGTCTCTCCAAGTTCTATAACTGGGATGAGTCGAATACATGTCTGATCATGTCTTCCTGAAAATAATATCTCACAACATGCACGCATAAAATTTAAGCATGTTTTCTTAAATACTTCATATTTCTAAACAGAGAATCTGATTTGGTTTCCTGGCCACCCAGACCGAAATAATCACAAGAAACTATATTAATTACAACACCTCTTGGCCTATTAGCTCAGGCTTCTTATTAACTAACTCTTACATCTTAAATTTATCCATTTCTATTAATCTGTGTATCACCATGAGGCTGTGGCCTACTGGTAAGATTCCAGGGTATCATGGTTCAGCTGATATCTTAGCTACTGTTCTTTTTGAAGAGCAAAAATGAACTCCAAGCTCAACCCTGTTGCTTTTGATGGACTTTGTTATTCTTTTGAACACTCTTGATGACCGAGCAACTCAGTAGAGGCTGAACTGCAGTTCTGACACTTGCACTGGACTTTTAAACATACATAGCTTTGAAACTCACATAAAATGCCTGTCTTTTTATTTGTGTCAATATATAAGTGTATCACAGCTTTTAAAATACAGTGTATGCCTTCATCGTTATTAGTATTTTTAAGCTATTAGGCTTTTGGGCTGATATATCCAACTTTTGAATTTGTGTCAGGAAATACGTATATTTTTCATAGCATATACTTGAAACAATGGATAAATACAAAATTCTATGGTATAATAAAGATAAGAAAAACAAGACTACCTACTGTAGATACTCTATAAGCAGTAGTCAGTCATTAAATATGCACTTGAAATGATGGAGAAATACAAAATGATATGGTGTGCTAATGATAAGAAAAACAAGCCTATCTACTCTATATACTTTATAAACAGTAGTCAATTACTAAATGTTTTTACATACATATAGAATTTATAATGTTTGTATAAAGTTTAAGCTTTGAGTGTGTGTTTTCATGTGTTTGTATGTATATGTGTGTATGCATGTGCATCATAGATTATGTGCAACAGTATCTTGAAATTAATTACATACAATTTGATTACAGAACTATACTAATGAAATAAAATATCTACCCAAGAGGTTTTATTGAGTGAAAATAACTTGTTTCATAGATACTTTATTTCCAACTCTAAGAGCATAGAATTGTTTATATTTTTAAATATTAATTTCTGTTTTGCGTGGTATGCTCCTGGCAGTCAGAGGACAGCTTGCAAGAGTCAGGTTCTCTCCTTGCACCTATGAGTTCCTGGTATTGAACTCAGGGAGTCAGTTTTAATAGAAGTGCCTTTATAAGCTGAGCCATCTTGCTCACCACAAAATGATCTCTTACTAAAATGATACGTGTAATTATATGTTTGATGAGTTTAATGAGCAAGAATTGAATTCTATGCAAATAAGTACAAGGAGTACACTCATGAAATGATGAGAAGAAAGGACACTGTGTATGAGGGACCTCTTGGAGAAGGGTACGGTAGGTAACATTGTATGTATACAATACCAGTATGGTATAGATTTGCAGAGGTTTAACTTTTGATCACTAATTACACAAAAAAGTCCATTTCAAGCTCCAAATTTGCATTTTCATTTTAATTAAAAATTCCATTTCCCTATTCATTACCATATTTGCAATGAAAAATCAGATATAAAATTAAGAGGGTTGAATTAAAAATTAGGCTCTGAGAACTCGAATAGAAAATGCTTCAACCCAAGTTCTATTCCTAAGAGACTGGTCAACAGTGCCACCTTGTGTTGACGATCTGGTTTTGTGGTTTGTTGTCAATTATTATTGTTTTTATTTGTTTTGGGGATGCCACACTGCATAAGATGCAAATATAGATCATTTTAACTTGAAACATAAACTGAAACACCGAGAAAGGAACCAAATCAATATTTTAAAATGATCCCCCACTAGTCACTTTTTGTTATCACTCGGTTGGACTTTAGTGTATTTAGTTGCTATGGGGAGAGGAATCAGGAAGAGATGGATTCTGTTCCAAATCTAAGAGTAGGTAAAAAATACACAAAATATTGAGCATATCTCTCCAAAATGGGGCAGAATTTAACTCAGGCAAGACAGTGTTAATTTATTCTTTTGCCACAGAATCTTGCTATATTTCCCCAGCTAGCCTCAGAAGAGGAGGCATGGAAGGGATACTCTTGTGTCAGTCTCTCAGGTAGCTGAGGCTACAGGAATGTATTGGCATACTTGGCAAGGAAAACTGTTTAATTCTAAACTCAAACATACCAAGATGCCTCTGCAGTCTTTAGCGTAAATTTTAAAAGGCTTAGTTTGTTTTGTGTTACATTTCCACATATAACTTATATATACTTAGTTGTATCTAAGCTTTATGGTTGTATCTAAGCTTTAATGTATGCTTTGAATGTATTCATATAATATACATTTATAATTTTATTGAAAATTGTATTTTATATGTTTACAGAAAATGCTGATTTTATTATGCATTCTGTATTCTCAGCAGTATGGCTAATGAGGTTCAAGTGTTCTATAGTAATTGTACGTAAGGAAATTATATACCAAATAAAGGTAATTTTAGTTTCTAAATGTTCTTATAAGAAGCCTTTTTCCCTTTTCACACTCAAGGAAAATATTTTTCAATTCCTGAAGTTTTAGGATATTAATTAAAGTTCATACTCCTGTGCCCAAATCAACAATATGTTTAGCTAATACCAAAACTTATCAGCTTGTAATAAAAAGAATTTTACTAAATTAAAAACCAGGAGTGTGTCACTAACAATTACTTAGAATGCCATGCCTTTCCCTTCCTCATAAACATTCTGCCAATGTTTGCAGAAGGTGTGTTTTTTTGTCGATTTGAAGTGCATTAGTTTTAGCAGGAAACTGCTTGATATATTACCGAACTGGAGCTGGCCAGCAGACCACTCACTACATAAGCCCACTATGCGTAATTACAAAAGATGAAGGTTTTAAAATTTGCATAATTGCAACTATTGGTAGGGGTCGGTAACATATTTGCATTATCTACTTATGTTGCACACCAACTCTTTTAAGCATTGCTTTATGAAAACTCTGCTAAGTCAGATGTTTGTAGGTGTCAGAACACTGTAACCTATGATGCTGGGGATGCCTTTTTCTGCCCACGTCTCGGTGATTGCATGGCTTTCTAAAATCAATTCTAAGTTTGGGTACTGTTCTACATTCCAAGCCTTTGAGAAGAAACAGCTTTTCTATCTACAACTCCATGTAAAAATAGAAATGACTAGTACTTTTAAATCAAGTTCCACATACTCATTTAGTCTTTTATAAATAATAATTTCATTTTCTATAATTAGGAGTAATTTATATCCACAAAGATGGCATTCCCACAATGAAAGAATAAAGAGACAGTCGAGAATAGCATTTGTTATTTACTTTGAAAGCTAACAGAATTCTTATATCTTAGAGAAATAAGCCATTTCTGTAACTGTTACAATTTTAATGTCAAAATAGCATGTGAAATAATTAAATTAGTAAATGAAAAGGCAGGTAAGTTAATTAGTGTTGAGCATTTGCTAATAAAAATAATGGTGTTAATAGCTACCATTAATTTGGTAGCTTCCATGTTCAAGGTCCAAGCACTTTATATATATTACTGGTAATTCTCATTAAAAGATGGTAAGATGGGTAATTTGCCATTATTTCATTAAAAGAATCTGGAGCCCAGAGAAATTTTGATTAGTTTCCCAAGAGTTTACAGAAATTAAACCTGGAGTTAAACCTACTTTTTTATGATTATGGTCTGTGGTTTTCTTATACTTACCTCTACTCCCAAAATTACAACTATATTTTATGAAAAACGCCTTTCTGGCAGAACCTTAAAAATCTAGTTAATATGACAGATCATTGCTTCAGCATTTCTTTGCTTGTAGAGATTAGTTGTCCTCAAAATAGTACCAAGTGCATTTCATTTATTCCCTCAATCAACTAATACTGCCTCTTCGCTCTGTGCAATATGCCGTTATAGCTGTAGTGGGGATATCAATTAGGAAGGGAACAGAATCCAAGAGTCTAATAATAAAACACTAAACATTATTACACTGGTTGTAGAGAACATCATAAAAAGGAGTAAACAAAGCAAAGTCAAACGGGAATTTAAGGCGAGAGGTTGGAGTACAGATAGCTGAATGCAGTGTTCTGACGACTGGTAAATCACTAAAATGTATTTACTATAATAAGCCAAACTACCTTTACCTTCTGCACTCCTGGTCTGGTGCTTCCCCTCTTCTGTAGCCCGTGTGGCATTAGCACTGTAACAATCGGGAGCATTATGAGTGTACTTCTTTAGTATTAGAAAGTTCAAAAGAGAGAACTCTGTTTTAGGTTTTGCAAAAATATGTGCCATTCCTGGACTGCCCAGTGTTCAGTGGGTATAAGTATTTAGAAACATAATTTGAAAAAGAGAGATGGAGGGAAAAATAAAAGACAAGAAGAGAAAAGGGCATCCTATTCTTATAATGACTCATGCTTTGTAAGGTAATTTGTGGTAGCCAAATGGTCCATTCTGGTTTTGTATATACAAGTAACTGAAAGATAATTTATTGAACTATATTCAAATAAAAACAATACCCATTTTACACATTAAACAAGATAAGAAGGTTTATTTTTTTAATTAATATCACTAGATATTTTTTGGTCAGCTTCAATAGTCAAAATGGTCACAGGACGAGAGGCTGCCTTAGGTGGCTTCTAGGAAGCCCATCCAGTTACGAACTGTATATTCATAAGGAACTGCAGGCTTTCTGGTTGCATTACCTTGGTTCCTTTGATTTCTACTCTCCAGAGCAAACATCCACGCTGTGTTTCTGGAACTTGATTTCTCAGCATTTTCTAAGAAACAAGAGTTCCAGTGAACATCTAGATAATTATGAACAACCTTTAATTATATAAAACATTTCAGCCTTGTGAGTAATTGAAGAGGAAATATGTAAGGTCTTTTTTACATAAAGATAAACTCTATCATGAAGAATGATAAAACTCTTATGCTTTGATTTCTCAGAGTAAGCCTAAATCAAATAAACCACAACAAAATGCAAGTATGTGTGCTTGAGTATGTATGTGTTGGTGCACCTGTACTGTGCTTCCTGTCATATTCTCACCTTGATGACAATGATGATGTGTGGCTCTGCATGAGTGATTCCTTCGGTGCAGATTCGAATTTCCTGGGTTTTGTCTCGATTTTCGTGACATTGTGACTAAGCCACTTTATCCTTGCCTTGTTTGTGACTTCGTCTCTAAGGCACCACTCCCCAATACCATTGGTTTCAGGAAAATGTTCATTTAAGCCTGGTGTCTGTTAATCCCTTTTATTCCTCCCTTTCTTCTCTCTTCAGCATGTTGGGCTCTGGTCTTTTTTTATTCCTCAGGTCTCATGTAGGTTAAGCCTAAGCACTTATGCTCAGCCAGCAATGGCATCTGTATTCCAACACTCTCTCTATGAATAAATAAATGCAGGGACCAGTCTTCCAAATCTCAGGTCTGACTGGACAAACAGCTTGAGATGCAGCTCCTGTCACAGTTTCCTCTCACCTTGCAACAAATAACATTCCAATGGTAGCAAGATGAACCTGACTGTGTCTTTAGTTCCCCAGTGTGTAATTTGCCAGACTCCTAGAGGTCCACCACAAAACCTACAAATAATTAACATCCGATGAAAGGCAAGCTATGGATCCAAAGGACAAATTAAGGCAGGAAGAATGGCTATGTCTATGCATAGGGTAGTTAAGGGCTCCAGGAGAGATGTTTATGCCCTTTAGAAGGCTTGATCTGACAGGGGATAGCTATAGCTAAGCTTGTTTGCGCTGCCAGGTAAGCAATTTGCACTGTTGATATTTTTCAAGCCTTCCTCGGAATATCCATGCTTCTAACTTAACATAAAACATTTTAATTTTACACATAATAGGCCTTTGAAATTCTTCCAACATCAGTATACTATGACAACAAACAGAGAGAAATGGAGTTTGGGCATATTTCCTTTCATTTTTATACTGGAGGTTTAAACAGTTAAACTGTTTATAGTCTAAGTTCATGGAGCATGACCACTCCTGTAAATGTAAGTCCCCTCTATGCATGAGGTGCTTAGATTTACATATTTATATGCTTTTAACTATAGTATTTTATTACTTTTTGAGAATATTATAAAATGTATTTTTATTGTACGCACCCACCAACTCCTCTTTGCTTCTCCCAGATTCACTTTTTACATCTGTACCTCCCCACAACTTCACATCCTCTTTATATATTGTAATTAAAATTTATAATTTATTGCATACCACTGGCACTTATTCTCTGCACTTGGACCAATTGTCAATTTCTGGGTTGACCACCATTAGTGCATAAAGAAACTTCTCTGCTGAGGTCAGAGGGCTATGCTTATTTCTCTGTTCAGAGATGTAAATTTAGATGATATTTTGATACTATGACTATTTAGCAAAGTAACAAAATCAGGCTCATCCCTCGGTGATATGAGTTCCCCAACCTGGATTCTTAAACAGATTTATTGTATCAAACATTCATTACTCCTTTGGATTATACCTTAAATCCAATTAAAAAATAGTTTTCCTCATAACATTGTTGTGCCCATGCACACATCTTGCCCTCTTGCTAGTACTGTACCTCACAGGGCTTATAGTTGAGGAAGATTCTTGATGGCTCCCTCCACACAGCACAGCCCACAAAGCACTTTCCTATATTGTGAAATCCAGCTTTCATGGAGGAAGCTTTCTTGTCAATACCAATGAGATTTCCTCATGGCCTGTGACCAAAATGTGTAGTGTCTTAGCATCAAGTTCTAGCGGGCAAATAAGGCACTGGAAATAGTTTGAATTGTGCTTGGGGCTGGGGTGGGGGCGATGGCTCTGGGACAACCTGACTGGGTTTTCAATTTGTCAACCTATAGATTCTGGGAAGAGAATTAGCCCTTTAGGGTGAGTAACTCTAATCTAACTCTTTTATATGATACACCCAATGCATGCACACACACATACACACACACACATACACAGTGTGTGTATAAATCTTCTATCATTAGGCTCCAAGTGACTTTTTCAAGCATCCTTAGTGTTATTCCACCCCTGTCCCTACCCTTAGTCTCCCCTACTCTCCTATTCCTCTTCCTTATACCTCTCTCCCAATTGCTTTCCTTTTCCCACCCATCTCACCTGTACTCGACTATCAATTCTGCCTAAGTCTCTTGCTTATTTAAACAATTCACTTTATCCTTGTATTCTTCTCTTCTTACCACTTTTTGAATAGACCACCACTGACGTGGGATTCCCCTCTGTATGCTGCGAATATGTTTTATCATCACTGGTTAATGAACAAGCACTTTGGACTATGGCAAGGCAGAATACTGAGAGGTGGGAAAACTAAACTGAATGCAGTGAGAATGAAGGCAGAGCCAGGGAGATGTCATGTAGCTGCTGAAGGAGACAGACGCCCTGTAGCCACCCAAGAAGCAAGAGGTAACAAGCCATGAGCCTAGTGGTAAAATATATTTAAAAATATAAATGGGTTAATTTAAGATATAAGAGTTAGTTGTTAAGAAGCCTGAGCTAATAGGCCAAACAGTGTTATAATTAATACAGTTTCTGTGTGATTATTCAGTTCTGGGTGGCTGAGAATTCAAAGCAGAGTCTCTGTTCACACACATACATTTCTATAATATTGTGCATTTTTGAAATAAATACTATTATGTATGCCTGCATTTTAGCAAAAATGATATTTTATGACATTTATGATGATATTTCCCCATCTTTAGTTACTCTATTGTTAATATAGAAATTGCTTTCATTGGATACAACTTGTTCCTTGTTTTGAGTTGCTGCAAAGTGTTTAGAATAAGAAAGCATCTCAGTTTCTCCAATTTCTCTATTCATTATAGTCTTCATTTCACTTTTGAATGAAGAAAAATAAATAAAGTTTGCTTTTGGATTTATGGGGGAGATAGGCTAAGATAATATAATGACCTTGTCTTAGGTTGAAGCCAAATGTAGTATTTTAAATAAGTAAGATTATGGTTCAGGTACTTTTGATTCATGACATTCAGTATTGTACATTGTGAGGGTGCTAATCTTGACATATCTACTTACTAACTCCATGCTTTAAGTAAAGTAACTACAACAAAGTTACTTAGTTTGAATGTCATTTGCCTTATCTTCAATATGGATATAAAACTAATGTCTCATGTTGATTCAGTCTAGATTGTGGTACTTTCAGGTCCCAATTCTTCCAAATTTTTAGGATTTTGTACCATAAATACGTCTGTAAGATATGGTACATCAAAAGCTAGTTATGTTTCTGATTCACGGTGATTTCACCCTCACTTAGAAAGGTATACCCACTCTGTAGAAAATTCTGGCTGCTGAGACAGAAGACAAAGGAATTCTGAAGTGTAACAGAAAAGTATAAATCAACAGTTCATTGGAAAACACTGTATTTCTCACAAGTTCTGGGTCACAATTATTCAAATGCCTCAACACTTTGAAGTCAAAGGGGGAAAAATCTCACTTAATGCCCAGCAGTAGCAGAAAATTCAATAGTCAGTTAACATTACCAATAACAACCATAAGGACTAAAGGACTTATGTCTTCTTACATGGTTAGTAAAGTTCCAAGAACATTTTAAATACTGAATAGCTATTATCCATTATTTTATTATCCTTAGTAACTCTTATAAGGCCTTTCATATATTCTCAATACTCTCTTTTTGAAATTTATGATGTATTACTTCCAAATCTGTTTTCCTCCATATGGCACATGACAGTTACATAAGTGATGTAATTGTGCTGATGAGCAATGCCTCACAATTCCTTACTCATCACACTCTCTTGATTCCCCTTGATTTATACACAGAATAAAAGCTATATCTCACATTTTCTTACCTATGCTTCCATTGTAATTGTATCTTATTCTTGGCTATTGTGCTTTACTGGTACCAATAATGGGTGACTTTCAGATATCTTTACTTTTTTCTTTTATAGATTTTATTATATAATTAAAATAATTGCCAAAAACAGCACAATTTTTTAATAGTGAAAGAACGAAATTAATGAAACTGGGGTTGTTGTAGAGAAACTGAGATAGCCATAGGTTTCTTCCTCCATACAACAATACATTAGGAACTACTTTAATAGTTTTCCATGACTCTCTTATTTCACAGAGCACTGTCTCACCAGACCAACTCTAACCTGGACTATTCTCTCTGTGTCTCTCTGTCTCTCCCGCCTTCTCTCTCTGATGTCTTTCAGGTATCATTTTTCTTGTGTTCCCTTTCTGTACTTCCCCCAGACTAACTTGGTAAAAATATCCTTTTTGTTTTCAAGGCATCACAAATGATCAGTTGTGTTTAAATTATTGATTTACATTTCTATCTGCATTGCCAACTCTGAGGTCTTTGAGCACAGTAATCTCATCTTGTTCATCTTTTCTTCTCCAAAAACCTGTAGGATCCTGATACTTGATAACCAATCAATGTTGTTGCATAGAAAAATGTCATTTCAGAAATATAATACCTCTGTTAAGGGTACCCAATTGTCAGTGAGCTTGGAAGTGGTTATTTCTCTAGCTGAACAGCAGCTAGAGACAGACTTTTAGAAACAAAATATTTCAGTATTATCTTAAGGTTATGTCAATCAACATTCTAGGTTACTTTTTAATCCTAATCCTAACTGTTTGTAGCACATGGATTCATTATTTTAAGAACTATTATGCTGTCAAAATATTTAAAGAAGAAATTTAGAAATTATGAAGCTATATATTTTAATAACATCATTAATTATATACACATTTATAGGTCTCAAGACATGACCCTTTAAATAACTGTTTTTTTTCTTTTTCTTCTTCTCCTCACCACTCTCTTTTTTTGTTTGTTTTTGTTTTTTAACTCAAACTTTTCTAAGCTGGCAACGATTAATTCTCTGCTTCATTATAATATGCTGAGGTTACAGGCAAGTATCACTGCAATCATATCCTGGGTATCTTTTTAAACAAAATGATAACCTCAGATCCACCAACAGAAATAAATGGTCTTCCGGAAAGATCATTCACATTCTGCATATCATACTACCCTTCTTTCCCACATTCCACACTCCAAGTTCTTCATTACCGCATCAACTTCCCAAATGGTGCCTGTTGCATTTGTCTCTGGTGCCTCCAACTCGTGCATCTGCAGTCACGTGGGCAGTGACTGAGCACAGTAATTATGTGACACATATCCCTTTCTCAACATTATTAAAAACCTTATTGCAATTTAAAAATTAAAAAATCATTAATCCATTGATGGCTCTCTTCACTACTCACTAACTTTCTTGCTGGACCCAAGCTTTGCTGTCACTTCTGTCACCCATGTTCTCCAGTGACCTGAGGACACAAATGCACTGTGTGCTGGCATAAAGGGTATAGTGATTTATGTAATATTTCTTCCCTCTACTCTCTGTCTACAAGTAGATAACATCACCTTTAAAAATATCCAACTCGAATGGCAAAGTTTTCTTTCCTATTCATCTTATTTTGATAGTGTTTCAATTTTACCTTAAAATATGCATGGAATTTTAACTTTCCTAACAAGAACTTACATTGATCCGTATTATTTCCAGTTTCCACTTAAATAATTGAAAATTACAGTAACTGGTTTAAAATTTTAATTGAATTAAATACAATTAGATTGAATATTGTATATTAAGTTATTTAATTAATGCTTCAAGTATAGTCACAGGTTCTAGTATTTGTGATGTAGGGGTGACTAGGAACTTCACAAGTCTTCATGGACAAATGATTTCATCCAACTCAATATTGTTTAGGAAGAAGTTCATATTTTTTAATTTTTATTTATTTTCTTCTATATATAGATAATACTGGAAAACAGTAAGAATATGCTTTCTATAAATATATAATCATTTGGAAAATATGCAGAAAGATCATGATCATAAAACTCTTAATATTTGTTGAAACTTAAAACTCCAGTTATCCTACTTATGTGAGATATAGAATAGTGGCATCTGGTGGCTGACAGAGACTAGTGCATCATCAGTTCATCATGCATCAGCCTAAAATGTGTTTCAGTTTTAAGAAAGAAGTTGTGTTTGAACATTCACCATTATATATTTGCTGTGTCGCTTGCTGAGAAAATTAGTATATTATAGTAGGATAAATTTGATTCTCTCACATTTACAGTCTTAAAAACAGATTTTTCTCCTGGTAAATACAGAAAATTTCTACACACAAATTGTCCTTAGGCATAAAAGAAATAAGAGGTTAGCAAAATATATGCTTTTTATATGTAATCCGTACTACTTTGACCCTAAAGTCATTCTCACCTAAACATCTCTCAGAATACACATGTCCTAATCTACTCTTTGTCCTCAGTTTCTTTCTAAGGTAAAAGAAAAGTAAATGTACTAAAAATTAAGTTCCAGACTATCCCTACCAGAACTGAATTGTGTGACCCTAATCAGGACATTTAATTCCTATTGCCTGAGTTTTCTCATCTTAAGAATTTAGGCTAGACAGACACATGTTTAAAAATTTAATGATAGAAACTTAATAGACGGTGATGATTAATTACAATGACATAGCTCTCCTTTGATATTTGGCATTTGGTACATAGAGGATTGATATTTTAAAAGATGATAATAAGGCTTCTCTAAATTCATATTCAATACTCATATAACATCCATTACCAGAGCACCCAATGGGGTACTGATGTTTCCCAGGACCACTGGCAAAGAGCCAAAGCTATTACAGACACAATTTTGAATAAATTAGTGACAGCTTAGGTACAGTTTCTCGCATTCAAGAATCCACTAAATATCTGTGGTTCTGCACCTATCCACTTTTCCCCCACAACTTTTTAAGGACCAGATACATTAGAATAATCTGGACATTTATAATATGTATATCTCTGATGCTCTCCCCCAAACCTATTGAAGGGAGATAAAAGGAATGCACATTTTGTATGTGGTAACATTTATATTCCTGTCTTGAGAGCTACTCACTGCCCCACCCCCCACAAACCATGTACAAAGTGATACCAGTGCCTTCTAGTTCCTGAAAGAGAAAGTCTTTAAAACCAGGACTTGAAAACTCAACTGTCAAAAAGATCTACAAAAGTATTTTAAATAAAAAAAGGGACAACTAGAATTTCAGGAAGGCTGCTTTAATCAGCTCTAGTGGTTGTTTTTTTTTTAAAAAAGAAGAAAGAAATGGAAATATGATTCTTACATGAAGTCTTCAGTCGCTAGGAGTGGGAGCTAACTCAGTGCATACTAATCAACACACATGTGAGGGCTTCAAATCCCTGCTCCTCAAGCTAGATCTTGTTCCTTACTGTGCCCCTTAGCTCACACTGTTCACTGTCTCTGCAGCTCTGCAACTGCAGTCTGATGCTAGGTTAGTTACTCTTATTGCGACAATTATCTGACATGGACAGCACAAAGGATGAAAGATTCACCGGGGCTCACGCAGCGTTCTCGGTCCATCATGGTAAGGACGTTGCAAAGCAGTGCAGCTCACCCCGTGATATTCAGGCAAATGAAGAATACGTGTGTGTCTAAATCTCCTTTAGCATTTTTTCCCAAATGGTATGAGGCTTGCATTGAAAGTAAGTCTTCCTCCTTAGAGAATTTGCTCTGGAATTATCCTCACAGCTACATCCAGAGATGTGTTTCACTATTCTCACACGGACTTCTCCATTCAAGCAAGATAATAGTCAAGATTAACCATCATAAATGAATCTACCCAAGTGTCTTAATCTGCAGAGCAATTCACACTGAACTAGCTTTCCATCCTTTAAATGATCCCTGTCTTTGAAATTTTTCTCTTCTATGTCTGTTTGTTTATTGAAGTAGGCTCTTGAACTTGCTTGTGGCCTGGAAAAAAATCATGACTCCAGCTTACCATGTCAGCCTACCTGCCCTTGAACTTGTCTCCTCCTGCTTAAAACCTCCAAAAATGTATAGAGACTTTGTTTTGGTTTAAAGGGATATCCTTCAGCTGTATGCAGGCAACTGCAAACATACTCGTTCTAAGTGAAAAATTCAAATATGCTTTGTCTTCATTCATTGACAATTCGTGAAGGTGTTTCTAAAGTGTCATCTTTTACAAAGAACACAATTAGAAAGTAGAAAGAGACATCACCACAAGGCATTCACCAGCACCGAAGGCAGCATATCCAATGATTCCAACATAAGGAGAAATTTAGATTAAAAACTGAGAAAGATTCATAAGAAAACCACCATATGATGCTGCAGGGACTACTGATGACAAAAATTGGTAATCAGATAACTAGGTACTTGCTTTTAAATGTTTTGATAGCTTTTTTGGTGATAATGATTGGTAAATAATTGTTTCCAGGTAATGTGAAACTATATCAAGGTACCATTAAGAAAATAAAAGGAAAAATAGTAACATACCACAGTGACAGAGGATGTAAAATAGCAGTAGGAAGTGTTAGACAAATCAATGTACTATTAATTATCTCTATCTATTTGAATTGGTCATTCAGAGGAATTTTGAGATTTATCACAACCTGGAGCACATCCAAAAGCCACTAAATTTCTGAGTAGATGACACATCACCAGGATTCATATCATTGTAAAATGATATGACTCAATTAATTTGTACGAAGATAAAAGACACCTAAATTTTATGTCCTATAATAGGCTTCACTTACATGACACATTAGTACAATTTATTAAGGTTGATGATTTGTTGAACATTAACTATGATCATGGCTTCGTAAGAGATATTGGAGAAAGAATAAATATAAACATGAAATCAATGTCATTCTAGGGTAGCTTGTGTTGAATTTAAGGAATACAAATTTAAAAAAAAATTAAAACCCATAATGATGTCAAACAAATGCACACTTTAATAAGAACTTGGCTCACTGAGTTTCCATAAAGTATAAGGGTTCAGATACAATAGCTGGAGGCGTCGAACATGTTATCTTAGTAGGTCAGCAAAACTGACTAACTTTGAGTCTTCTGACTCAAACAAACATTTACTTTTTCAAACCAACAAACATTGGTGGAGGGTTTTCTGCATCTTTATTAAGTGTTTATTAACATTGTTCAAAGTCAAATATATAACATATTATATAAATACATTATGTTATATAAATAGCTACAAAGTCTCACTACCGTTCTCATCTCCATTAAGCTAATAGTATTCTTAACTCTACTGCACAAGATGCAGAATATTATACATGCTGGTCTTCATCTTTCTGCATTAAAGTGTTCTCTATGAAATGGAATAATATTGTTATATGTAGCTTTTTAGTTATTTCACACACACCCAAAGAGACAATGTTATGCCAATATCAGTAGCAGTAACTTTGTTCCAACAATAACCATAGAGGTTATTTATATTGCTTAAATTTTCCAACCAAACTTTCTACATGTTCTGGTACTTTTGCATAATTTCTGATTAGCTCAAGGACAAAGAAGATGGGGGAAAGGAATATGAAATCCAAATCCAGAGAGATCAGAAAGGTATAAGAAAAAAGTTTTAAAGCATTTTAAGGCCTGCTTGAAATGCTGTCTATCATACAGTACACATGGTATTCTTTTTCCTGTCTACCATAGAGCACAGATGCTATTATTCCTTCCCACAGGAGCTCTGGACTTAAAAGTAAAATAGTTGATTATCATTGATACACAAATTGAAGTTCTTAATTTAGTTGTTCACAACATATACATAGAATAATGAAGCTAGTCATGGTGATGCATGCCCTTGAGTAGGCAAAGGATCTTAGCAATTGGGAGGTAAGTTTGGTTTACCTAGTTCCAGGACAGCTAGAGCTATATAGCTGGGATACCCTGTCTCAGAAAAAGAAATAAAAGAAAAGAAAGAAGAAAATGAGTGCACAATATGAAATTCAACAGAGATAATAATTACTAAACAATCTTAAACAAACTTAGGTATGTTGATATATCTTTTACATATAAATAAAATATCATATCATATAAAATTATATATGTAAACATGTATCCACACAATCTTAAGATTTTGGTTTTTTTTATTTATCTTAGAAATCTCCTCCAAGATAAACCATAGCATGAATTACCCTCCACTTTTGCAAACAATTTTTAAAGGAACCTAATACAACTAATCTTTAAGAAATGGCATCCTTTGGCTCTCCATTAATGCACACAGTATTATTTTTTTCTAGTAATAAGTGTATTTTCTATCTTAATATCATGTTGGTATTAAGTTATGGATCATTACACAGTCAAATTGTTAACTGAATCATGTCATGTCCCATGGAGTTTTATCATGTTTAAAATTTCAAAACTTGGCTTTATGTAGGAAATGAAAGGTATTTAAAAAAAAGAACACCAAAAGCCCCAGTTCTTCCCAAGCTCTGACAGCCTGAAAGGGACCCCAGCAGAGAATCAGAAGTCAAATGAAAACTCCCAGAGCCCCAGCCCACCTATACAAGTCTCTAATTGGCAACCTTCATAGGGTATTTTTCTCTATTCAACTAGTATATACTCTTATTTCCTGAGTAACTTGAAAATATAGACACTGATACTTCATTTTTTATTAAAATTAAGACATCATTAGATCGATATTTACCAAAGTTTGAATGAATATACGTTAATTTAAAACATAGCTGCCATGTAATTTTTAAAACTTTTAGGAATATGGTTGGTATCTACCTTAAATGCTGATACTTTTGCAAAGATCTTGTTCACAGATCTTAATCTCTGGCTCAAGTCTTAGTCAGGGTTTCTATTGCTGTGGTAAAACACCATAACCAGCAACTTAGGTCGGAAAGGGTTTAATTCCTTTTTCATTTACAGATAACAGACTATCACAAAGAGAAAGCAGGACAGGAAGTAGAGGCAGGAACATGGATGCAAGAACTGAAAAAGTCCATGGAGGGTATTGCATACTGACTTGTTTCTCTTGGCCCGTTCATCCACTTTTTTATCAACCCAGGACCAATTCCCAAGGGGTAGCCCTGCCCAAGATGGGCTGAACCCTCCCATAACAGTCATTAATTAAGAAAATGCCCTTCAGTTGTTTCTACGAGCAATCTGATGGAGACATTTCCTCAACTGAGGATCCTCTTCCCAGATAATTCTATCTTATATCAAATTGAATTTTTAAGAGCTCAGGTAGTCTATTTTTAAAGTTTCTTCTTTCTAAATGTCAAATACTTCAGAGCCCGTCTCTGAAATTTGGGAATGTGACAGATCAGGCCTGACATCTACTTTTGAGAATGTCTGTGATGTTTTTTTTGTTGTTATGGGAAAGAAAGTACTGCTCTTTATTTAAAATATCTCAAACATTGTTCAAATTATCTAGTTTTAAAATTCTATATTCCTGTGAGAGGCTGATATTTTGAAGAATATCAAAATATTTCTTAATGCTTTGTGCCAGTGGCATAGCTCAAAATAGAAAGGGTGAATCATTCCTGTCAATTTGCTCTTCAAGCTAGCCATATTAATATGACATCTCTTCTCATCTATATATGAATGATAATATAATCTCTTGTGACGCAACAGAGTAATCACCTCTTTGGAGAATTGTCTGAGATGGTGCATGTTTTTAAAAGAACACATTGTGTGCCAGCATAATATATAACTTATGGACTATCCTATAGTGACTGTCTTTTTGGATTTGGGCTTTCACTTCTACTGGTTTTTATCTTGTAAATACATATAAAGCACTAAAAACAATCTTACATCTTACATTCACAAAGTGCATGCTTTCCAGAGTATTCTGGTATCTTGTGCATAGATCATGGAAGAGGAAAATCACATCCTATCTTGATTTTAGATTTACATTAACTCAGGTACTGAGCATGACCACTCAAGATACGAAGGAAATTGGTTTTAAATGGGACTGCGAATGAAGGCTGCTTCAATAAAGAACAATGGATATGTCAATTAATGTGACATTTGAGAAATATTCTTATGGCTAAATATTCTAGTACCATGGCATTTCACTACATTGTACAGTCTTCCTTAGCTCATTTTGTGTTGCTAGGGTTCTCATTTTATTTGACGACTTTTAATTTCTCCTATATCTTAAATGAAGGCTTCCCTTAATGACCTCTTCTTGAGTGTCTTTCTTTCACTCACAGATTTGTTTGGCTTCAGTTAGTTGTAAAGTTCCTTCTAACATAAGTAGGTCTACCCTTTGGCTTCCTGCCATTTCCTCCTGTGCTTTCAGAATCAGCTTTACTTCAACATGTCCTGAGCTTTCTTTAGCATTTTACTCCTGAGAGCACCAACATATACATCTTCAGCCCCGACTAGCTCATTTTATAATTATATTTTATAGGTATTTTACCCCACCTCTAATTATAAGCTCATCATGTATTTGGTCTTACTCATCTTTGTCCTGGCACATGTCACAGTGAAGCACTAGACAGTAAAGTTTTGGTGGATGATAAGTGAATGATTGATAGTGGGGTAAGGGATCTCCTAACTTTTCAGAACATAGGAGATGGTAAGATATACTCTTTAGCAGAACAATCAGTTTTGCTTCTTAAGACACTGCCTGGCGATAAAAATGTTAAAGACCACTTTATTAATATATGGAAACAACATCATCCTATGTATCTTTAGCATATGACTCTGGGATAATCATTTTAGTAAGTAAGACCATATTCTCTTAACCATTCACCTTATACACTAGGTGTTTGTTGGCTGAAGTCATTCTAAAGGGGTGCCATTTGGTTTATGTTACTAATGTGTCAGGCATTTAGAATTATAAAGGGAATACAATTGAGACAAAAGCATTTCTAATCCAATAGGATTTGATTAACCATTAATGCTAAATGGAAAGTTCATGACCTGAGCCTAATGAGCCCTTTACAAGTTGTAGTGGACAATTAGGCAACTCAGCAGTGAAACTGACTTCAAGGAGCAGATTTTGCCTGCCAGCCGTTCTCAGGTTTGAATTTCACAGGATCGAGTTCTGAAAGGTCAGCACTGGCCGGATGAGCAGTCCAGAACTGCAGATGGCAATGTAGTCACCTGACAACTCTGGGGCTCCCCAACCTGCTGCACTGGCTCAAGTTCACTGAAAGGTCACAGCAGGCCCTGGATGATGACTCTCCAACACACAATTCCCAAGGACTCTCTTTTCTACATTGTGCAGAATAAAATATATGCTTTGTCTCCCAGTCTGGGAAAGGAGCCGGCCAGTATTAGCACAGTGGAGAGACTGAAGCTTAGCTGGGAAGAGCAGCCCAATGTGGGTTTCCTTCTCCAGTTATTCTTACTACAAATCAAACAATGCCAGGAATTTCAGAGTCATGTACTACATTTGAGTCCAAAATTCCCAGTTACAGGCTATATGTTTTGGGGCCGCTTCTGTCTTAGCCTTGAACTCTAGTTTTATCTCCAGCTATAAAATGTTTAAAATAGTATTATTCACCTCTTGCCTTGGCTTGTTTGGGAAGGTGATAAACGTACCTTGTACATCACTGGCAAAACTAGTCATACATGAATACGCTGTCCATTTCTTTCTGATTGATAAATTTTATGAGAGCATCCAGAAAAATTAATCAAAATAATATTTTCTCTACTTTTAAATTTGTGAGTGAAGATTAGTAAGTTGAACAAAGTTTCATAGTTATTCCTCAAATCTTAAAAACATTCCCAAAAGAATACAAGATGATCTTAAAATATTTCTTATCAATTATTCTCTACCAAGAAAATGATATATGTGATACATATCATATAAATATATTTACTATTTTAATCACCTCAGGCTATTTTTAATTGACTTAAAACTTATATTTTATACTTCAATACATTTTTAAATGTATCACAGTTGCATAAATTGAGGACATCCAAAACTGAACCAGAAATAGGATTAGAAAGATTGGGCACATTATTAGAACATCGTTTTACCCAGAACAAAAATCAAATAAAATCTTTTCACTTTTGTTATTTTTACCAAAGTCAACTTTAGGTTTAATACCAACTTTAGCAGAGTGTTACATTTGGTCACAGACCTGAAATCTTAAATATTTCTCATTCAAGGTAGAGAGAGGAAAATTACACACGGATGTGTCCATCTACACAAAAAGAGGAGAAAGTTCTAGAGTCTCAAGCAAGGAGGTTATTTTCCACCCAGGAAGCCTCTAAGTACAATTGAAACCAGATTATAGATCTGGAAACAGCTCCCCACATCCCTCTTCTGTAAGCCTTTGGCAAGGACTCCACTGATTTTGTGCCTGAAAGTTTTTGGAAAAGAAATAGTTACTTTTGGAGATCATATAAATATTTAAGTGGGAACAAGTGTGAAAAAGTAATTTAAAACATACAGTTTTGAGACTTTTTTATAGAACAGAAACCAAAGATGGCTTGGTATTCTCAACGTGCTCAATTGTGTGCTCTAACCAACCTCAAAAACACAGAGCTGTCTACACAGCTCATGTAGCTTCCCGAAAGTCCCAGGAAACCTAACCAAGAACATAGTGAAGAAGGGGCCAGATATACAGTCCTTCAAATCCCAAGAGGCTTGCTATAGGAAATTGGGAATGGCTTATTTGTGTGGTTGGTGAGGACCAAAGGGAAAGGCCCACTGACTTGTAGCTTGCGTCTTAGCAAACACTGCTGTCTTGTAAGAACAGGAAGGAAAATGAATACGTAAAACAGTTTCCTCCTAGAAACTGTTGAATTATAATTACTACTTTGTTGTTTTAGAATAAGATACATTAGCATGTATACAGGGATGAAATAGTGTCTTAGAGATGGAAACAGGCAGTTACCATTTATTTAAAGGCTCCATCCGGTATGTGGGCAGTCAGTACGCTGAAAAGTTTTCTTTGAGTAGCAACTGCTTTAAAAATGTTTTCTAAAGTGAAATCTACATGTGTGGCCAAGATTTCCTATCGTGATTGTTCTTTATGTTTTCTTTTGTAAGGTGTGATTTCAGGAACCAGGACTCTTCTTTGATGCCAGCGTTGATAGATAATCAGTTGCTGGGGGCAGTTGGAACATACCAGCCCTTCCCTCTTCCTGTACCATTCTCCCACAGCTCAGAGGTCCTTCAATTACTCCAGGTGCTTTAAGTACATCACCTTAACTGGTTTCCTATGGAAGCCACTCCAGAAACATCACCCTGCTTCATCTTTGAAGTCAGTCCTCATTTGTTTTTGTAGCCCAAGGGTCTTCACAGTCTGCACTGTAGGTTGAGCTGTCCTTTCACAGTGGAGGAAGCTGATGAAAATCTTTTACAGTGAAGTTTTAAGAACTTAATAACGAACACCCCCATGAGTGCCTTCATTTTGAAAGAGATTGCCTGGTGAGGTTATTGATTTACACTGAGAAATGGATTTCTAATCCTGGAATTTCATTCAATGAAGGGAAGGAAGGAAGCATATATGGTGGCGAAATTCTGCTACCCTTTTCTCTGTCCAGACTAAACAGAAGCAGCCACTGCCTATATCCTCTGCAACCATGTCCTCTAGATGATGGCAGAGCTTTTAATAAGAAGGTCACAATAACTCTGATGGAAGGTTTGCAGAGAAGAAAAGGAGACTAAAGACAACACCAGCATACCACAGCAGCTTAAAGGATAGACAGCACCCTTGAAGACTTAAACCTTCAAGAATAATCTTGAAGACTATATTTGAATTAATTTGGTACTTTAGTTTCACACCTGAACTTGATAAAAATAAATGCATATTAGCAATAAATATAATAAAAGCATGACAAATGATAGAGTCCATTTAATTCATGATATCTTTTTTGAATATGCTTTATGGTTCTAAAACTTAAAAGGTTCATCCATTAGGGATCAAGAATAAAACAAAACAAAAACAAAACTAGGAGATTAGAACAAAATGTTAATGTGATAACTGAATATCGGAGATGACCTTAAAAGATGATGTTATTATATGAAGCCCAACAATTTAAAAATGAATAAAATTACCAATAGAATTGGTGATTTTTATTTAAAACAATGATAAAGGCAATTCCACAAGACATTTCTAAACCCATCCTTAACTAGGTCAGAAGAAACTAAGAAATTAACTCTACCAGAATAGTAAAAAAGATAGAGTTGATAGACTGATTCAGGAACAAGTGACAAAGCCAGACACAAGCTGTTTTCTGTAGTGCACTCTGAGGCTAAATATTTGTATTGCAATGCAATGGTCCCACACAGTTGACATGGTTCTGAATCTGTGGCCTCACTCTCTAATACAGTGTAATGTTAGTTCCTGGTATACTACACTGAATTTATAACACTACAAATTGTGCTTCAGAGAGAACAGGAACTAGTGACTTGAAAGACTTCAACTAACACAAGGTGATTGCCTAAACAAATTAATAAATAACAAAGCAAACAAACACTTGTTATTTTCTTAGATTCAACAATGATAATAAGGGCTTGGAAATTCTCATTTAACACTTGGAAGAAACAAAAGAGAGATATCTTGTTATATATAGTCCTTTTATACATGAGCAAACTCAAAACCCAAAGTCATTTTTACTGATTGGTTCAAAGTAAAATAGTGATATGAAAACAGAAAACTTTCTAAGATATGTTTAAACATGGTGTTAATCATTATCTCTTTGATGATTGTTGGTATAGCTAACTTAATCTAGCTAGAGGTAGCAAGATCAAGATAGTCATATTATCACCTTTTGACTGACTTTTATTCTTTAGATCTACTCTGACTTTGAATCCAGAACCCAGACTCACCACTTTCCTCATACTAGACTAAACATTAGCCTTTTAGGTAGCACCCTCTCCTTTACTTCATGCCTCCTAACTTTACTGTTACTAACATTGATGAATGATAGCCTATAAAAAGTCTGCTAATGGAAAAAAATCTGTGTGTCTCTGCCTCGGTATCTCTGTCTTTCTCTGTCTCTCTCTTTCTGTCTGTCTGTCTCTTTCTTTGTATGTGTGTGTGTGTGTAGATGGAAGCCAGACATAAACCTCATATATCATTCCTTAAAAACTATCTTGTCTCTCATTGTTCTTGAGCTCCCCGATTAGACTAAGCAGGCTAGGCAAGCTAGCCAGCGAGCCCCAGTGATGTGCTTATCTCCATCTTTCCAGTGCTGGGATTACAGGTGTCCAAGTGACTCCCCAAACACAGTCTGTCCTTGGTTGCCTCTCAGAGTTTGAAAGTTGAATCTCTATTACCGAAGACATTGTCCACCTATGTCAAAGGACATGGTATTGAAAAATGATACCTAGATTTAACCTAAAGTCTTTTTCCTGCAGTGTAGTTTTCATAGTACACATTCATTAGTCAATTCACAGATTTAGTCAGTAGTCTTGCCTAGTACTTATGACTATGAACCACAACGGCCAGCCTGACAATGGTGTGGGAAGTCCTTCTGTATGTATATGTGTTGCTTTTATTAGTTAACGAATAAAGCTGCTTTGGCTTATGGAAGGGCAGAATAGAGTAAGGCAGAAATTCCAAGCAGAGATAAAGGAGAAAATTAGACAGAGTCAGAGAGATGCATGTAGCCACCAAAGGAGACAGACACCTGGTAACCTTACCAGTAAACCATGAGCTTCATGGTAAAATATAAAATAATAGGAATGGGTTAATTCAAGATATAAGAGCTAGATAGCCATATCCCTTAGTAATAGGCCAAGTGGTGTTTAATTAGTACAGTTTCTGTGTGATTATTTGGGGTCTGGGTGGCTGGGAAATGAACGAGCAGCCTCTGCCTACCCTAAATGTGTTATGGTGGCACTTATGCCTTGTAAATAACCAACAGATACTTAATGGGACTTTAGGCTTTCTCAACAATAGGGGAATACAAAGATACTGAAGACATAGATATATGAGGAGAATCTACTAACATTTTTCTAGACCACCATAATTCCTAGCTACATTTAAAACTTATCCATATACACACATGTTAGTGTCACTCTCGCTCCTTATCTAAGAAACTTGTCCTTACAGCAAATAGATACCATTACAGGAAACCACTACTGGTTATAATGAAGAGATTAATTGATGCTGGGATGCCAGACAAACAGATAAATATACAACATAACTCCTGCATGTCGGGCACATTGTGGAGGAAATATCATAAGAACTAGCGCGCCAAGAGGTCTCCTGTGATATTGTGTCCATTAGGGATGAGAAACACTGTGGTAAATCTTGGACTATCTGAGGGGCCCCTGGCGGTAGGACCAGGATTTATTCCCAGTGCCTGAGCTAACATGTTGGAACACATTCCCTATGGTGTGATGCCATGCTCAGTCTTAATATAGTGGGAATGGCTTGGTCTTATCCCAACTTTATGTGGCAGATGTTGTTGACTCCCCATGGAAGCCCTTACTCTTTGGGAGAAGTAGATAGGGGATTGCTGGGGTGGAGGCAGGTGAGGTGGGTGGGAGGAGGGGTGTAAGGGAGAACTATGTTTGGAATGGAAAATGAAATTTTAAAGAAATAGTAAAATAAAAAACAAAAAGACAGTGAAGCTGCACCCATAATACCCTAACAATCTGACTGTTTAAACAAGACCTAACAATAATAATTCCAGAAGGTATAATAACATGGAAAGGAGAAATCAGTTCCACCCCTTGACACAGAATCAGAGGCAACTAGTGAGTGCTAAGAGAAGAATTATTCTTTTCTAGGAATGAAACTATTCAATTGGTGATTCAAAAAAGTGGTCATTTCTGAAATTGTAAACACAAAAGCAAAACCAAATGCTTCCAACAGTTTATATTTATATGGATATGCATATATATGCATATGTAACAATAATAAAGAAAAAGAGACCATCAAACTGCAATTAACAAAATTGACCTTAAATTTGTATCAATAAACCAAGATCTATACCAATACAAGGTATCCATTTCTATAGCATATCCCCCTTTAAATATGTACAAACATTTATAAACAATATTTGGGAATATGAGCGTAGTTCTCTAGAATATTTCCTGCTCAGTGGGGGCACCATTAATCAGGTCTTTCATTGTGTAACCTGTGTGCTAAGGTTCATCTCAGTCAGCAGTTGGGTGAAGTAATTTTTGGGGGGTGTTCACAGTGACCTTTCAGGGGGTCTTGGTCCATTAAACTACATTAGTCTGGAAAGGTTCCACAGGTTCTCATCCTCTGTGGAAACAAAAGAAAAACCTCTTTTCCAAAGCAACATATCCTTAGATCCATATTTTGAAGTCAAGACAGCTTTATAATATACATGCTAATTTAGTTAGACAATGAAATGTCCCTCTGTACTTATATCCTTCACAGTAAAAACTTCAAAGAAAACACAATAATGTACATAAGCCAGACTCTCTGTAAATTTTCCATCTTTACATGGCTTATTTGTTTTAAATCTATTACTTCTTAATATTTATTTTATTATCTTTACTCTTTTAATCTATGAATGTCTATACTCTGTCTCTTTAAAGACTTTACCTTTTTTTTAACAGTCTATATTCTTTTTCTTTTCTCTCCCAAACCTACATACATTTATCCAGTACTGTGACCCATTTAGAGGTCTTTTATGTCTAAATCTGTCCTATTGTGTATCTGTAATTATTTACTGTCTTGAAGAGCTTTTAAAATAGTAAACAATTTGATTGCAGCTGTTCTGGATGCTGGCTCTGCCTCTCTCCACTTTCAAAATTATGGAGGTACCATTTCTGCTAGCTCTGGAACTGCCAGGTAGGAGCTGTGCTCAGCACTTTAACTCTGAGAATGAGCATACAGCACATAAACTCTCTTTATCTGAGTAATAGCTAAATCTGCCATGCAGCACATTGCACGGCCCGGAAACATCTCTGTGTGTTGTGGCAGGAATCTGCCATGCTCTCCTGCCTGTGCATTCCTAGCAGTCCTGATATTGCTGCCTGTCCAGGCTGGGGCATTGAGCTGCGGGCATGGTCTCAGCTACTTTCCAAAGTGGGCATACAAGCACTTAGGCCCAAAAAACCCATTCAAATGCTCCATAGCCAGACCTCCAGAAAGAGTCATTTTGTGCTGGCAGCAGAGCCCAGAAAGCCAGCATTTCAAATCTGCAGCTTTTTTTTTTCCTGCTATAGCTGAATTAGAAAAACCTCTCTTAAAGGAGCTGTAGCTTGCTGCCAGCAAGCAAAGCCCATTCAGGAAAATAAGTGCAGATAAACTTTGTTTTTTAGTGTCTAGAATTCATTTCCAATCCCTCTCAGGTTTTATGTGGATTTGGTCCACCACGTTGGCGAGCCAATTTGTTGGAAAAGGGTCACTTGTTTCTTTCCCGGCTACTCAGCCCCAAAATAATCAAACAGAAACTCTATTCTTTAAATCAGTGCTTGTCCCATTAGCTCTAGATTCTTATTGGCTAACTCTTATATATTAATTTAACCCATTACTAATCTGTATATCACCACAAGGTCGTGGCCTACTGTCAAATTTCAACACGTTTGTCTCTGGCAGCGGCTCCATGGCTTCTCTCTGACTCTGCCTCCTTTCTCCCAGCATTCTGTTCGGTTTTCCCTGCCTAGCTCTGTTTCCCTATAGCTCTGCTATAGGCCCTAAGTAGTTCCTTTATTAACCAATGATATTCACAGAATACAGGGGGGAATCTCACATCAGGACGACACACAGTTTTCTTATCCTCTTTACTTCATTGCTGATTCCTGGGTAAATTACTAGCATAATACATATTTGCAGAGTTGTTTCAAGACTAACAAATCAATGGGGTTATGTAATCTAGTACAAAACTTGGCATATGGTAAGTGACCAAGAAGTAGTATCACTTTTTGCTAGGTTACATTAAGTATGAAATAATATCAGTATCAACACCAATATTTATTTACCCATATTCCTAAACTCTCAATTTTTTCACTACCATCATCAATATAAAGAAAGTTCTTAAGTTTCTTAACTTAAAACATCTAATTGTATCAGAATGTAGAAAAGTAGACACAATCTACTTGTGAAAATGTACCATATACAATTGCTGCATAGTGTTCAGTAAATTTTCCGTACTCTGGTTTTGTTTGTCTGCATAATTGTTGTACAAGGCTTGATGTGGCTGGCAATTTCCCTCAGCTGTTCTGGATTTTAATTAGCATAATCAGCTTATTTATTTCATTTCCGAGAGACATATAAGATCATTAATGGCCTCTGATATGGAAACCTTAGGTTTTCCTGTAATGTCCTTTGCGGCTCTCAATAGGTCATTTATTAAACATAAGATTCAGTTTCTCAGTCCTGAAATCTAGTGCCTAAATGAGATCTTGAATGTACCTTTCATCACTTGCACACAGAAGTCATTTTCCTAAAGCCATTATGTGAGTGCAAGCCATAGGGCAATCACCATTTGCCACAAAACTGTATGACCACTACCTTAATTTCATAGTCTAATGTGAAATAATCCAATCAGGTTTCTTGTCAAAGAAGTGCATGCCAATTGGAAGTCAAACACTGACCAACTCTAATTTAAAGATAGTTTTTAATTTATTGCATTTCCTCCTTTTTCTAATTTAGTCTTCTGGTACAATGTCCAGATAAAAGGGCCTGCATACACTACTTGGGCACTGGGGCTCTCAATGTAAGTTATTTTATTTTTTTTCTTTTTAATGTCTTTGCAAATTTACTACAGTGTCAGCTCAGACCTTATGGTAGGTGGAACCACAGCATGAAAAATCATAATCTGATGAGTCTTAATGTAATATAGTAATAATTTTGCCAAAAGAAAGCCATGCATTAAGACATTTACCATTGTAAAATGTGTGGAGGACAGTGACATCTACAGGGCATTATGAGGAATATAACAAATGATATTCAGTCCAATGCAGAATTCTATGGGTGTGGTACGTAAGATTTAAGTGTCTGGAAACTGCAATAAATTGAAACAGAAAAATAAAAACTCAACATGAACACTTCAGCTGGTGTGGTCTCCTTTAAGAAATAAAGATGCCAAAATATTTTTGAAAGCATACATAGCTTCAAATGACTGAAGAAATTGGTGGGGAAGAGAGTAATTTCGATGGTAACAATAAAATGGGGAAAATAGAAGAGTAAGGAAATGAGAAATATCCAAAAATAAAAATACCCTTGGCAATAAAATAAATAGTGCAAAAATAGTTTAGTTAAATTGTATCTATGTAAAATGCTATTTAATCTTCTGCAAAAAGAGTAATCAAAATTATGCTCATAATTTTAGTTATGCTGTGTGATATGACATTGTAATTACATCTCCTAATACATTTTGGTTTTGCAGTCATATCTGCTAGAGGTCAATCCCAAAGGAAAGAACTGTGAACGGCATTCCAGATGTGTATTCCAGACTCTGGATCAACTGCAACTTTCCAGGCCTTAGTTGTTTCATCCAGAGAGTGAGGACAGATGATCAGGCCATTCCAAAGACCAAATGCAGCTCTAAATTTTTCCATCCATAGCTGTAAACACTGGAGACCTTTCTGTTCTAATGATTCTGGGAGTCATGGTTAACTTGATATGCTACATTTCACAAAGCGTTTGACCTCTCTGAGCCATGATCTCCTCATTTGTCATTGCAGTGTATGGCCTAGAAGGCCTCTACATTGTTATCTCCACAATACGGTTCATCTTAAACACTGTACTAGATTCACAAGTTTGCTCTCTAAGTACCATAAACACGGATGTATCTTTGGGAAGAATTGAGGAAACCGAATGAAATCCCAAGTCTAATTTTTTAAAAATATTCTGATTATTTTAATGATGAGTCATAATGTCCAAATCCATTTATATGAGCTTTGAATGGACAGTGGGTGCTTTTAGATGCTGCATCCAACCCTTCAGGGTTATTATTTTAGTTGCTCCTTGAGGATGTAAAGGCCAGGTTGATTTTGACTATGGCATTTATCACAGGAACAGAGGAGCCAAACCATGACAGAGGCTAACCACAGTAACAAGGGGTGTTTCTGTGAGAGACCTGGTCATATGATTTTTGATACTTAGTGCTATTTTGTTTAAGGAAGATAGAGGATATTGGACTTTTCGTCTAGAAAAATTCATAGAGTGCTCAGTGTCCAATGAACTTTTGTGAGAACTTGGAAGAGAATGCTGGGAGAAATCCTGACAGTGGAGGCCTGGCTTATGAAGTTTCAGAGGGTAGCAAAGATTGTATCATTGATCTTATATTCAAACTAGGAATCTGTGAAATGGGGCTTAGTGATGGCTCTGTGGTTAGGGGCTCTGTCTCCACTTCCAGAGGACCCAGGTTTGATTTCCAAAACTCACATTGGCAGCTCACAACTGCCCATAGGTCTAGTCAAATGGGATCTGATATCCTCTTTTGATTTTCTCTGGTATTATACACATGACATATCGACAGACACAGAAAAAATCTCCACACACATAAAATAATGAGGAAAAAAATTAAAAAGAACTAATAGATGTGAAAACTTTTCTTTTTTAAGATAATGCATTCTGGACAGCTTGAGTTGAAAGCAAAATCATGATTGATAAGAGGCTAATATTGTTGAGACAGAATATGCTGAAATGCATCTCTCAGGATGAGCACAAGAGTCCCTGGTCCGGCTGAGGCTAGCTTTTCATGTCAATCTGTCAGCTGATTCTGGTACCATTTAAGATTCTCCACATTATCTGTATTTCAAATCTAGTACATCTATTCTAGATAAAGCTATTTGTTAAGCAAACAAGTACTTCCTCTTCTTCTTCCTCCTCTTCTTATTCTTGTTTAGGGTTTTTCTTTATAATACAATGTGTATATGTGCAAGCTGAGTGCATATATGTGTGCAGTGTGAACAACATATGTGTACAATATATGCAGAGGCCTGAAGAAGACATGGATTTCATGGAACCAGACTAGGAAGCAGTGGTGAGCAGTTCCATGTGTGTGCTTGTTGGGAACCCAAGCTGGACCCTCTGCTGTATCAAAACATTAATCATCTCTCCAGTTCCCAAAGAGAACTGCTTAATATACACAAAAGAGTTATAGTTTTCTGCGCGCACACACACACACACACACGTTTTGACATGAGGCCAAGCCTAAAAGTCTTTCAATAAAGAACTATTTTATTGGGTACATAGTATGTGACAAAATGATGTGAAACTCCACACTCCATACCCAGTGTCTTGCTTGATCTTTTTAATTAAATGAAGGCTTCATAATAGTTTTATAAATGATAAATATTAGGTCATAAAATTATAAATTATCAAGTGCTAAGTTGAATTAAGATGTCATGAACCTCTCTTGTTGCATCACTCATTTTCTAGTTTTGTGTGTATGCCCCTATATTGTGCATTACTGAGATGCATAGGAATTTAAGTCACCTTCAGTTGAGTCTTACTGGTGCCATGATAGCTTCACTCAATTTTAGGTTACTTGCATTATGGTTTAATAGAAAATAACATTTTGCTTTGTTTTGATTTGATTTGGTTTTTTGAAACAGGGTTTCTCTATGTAGCTTTGGAGTCTGTCCTGGAACTTGCTCTGTAGACCAGGTTGGTCTCAAAGCCGCAGAGATTCGCCTGCTTCTGCCTCCCAAGTGCTGGTATTAAAGGCAAACACCACCTCCACCTCACAAATAACATATTTTCAGCTTCTATATAAGAAAATTTTTTTAGGTTTTGACTAAGAGTTTTCTTCTTATCTTGTATTATTGTTTGCCCCTGTTGGCTGATGTTTTAACAACTTATCTCTTGATATGTGTCTTAATAACCATGTTGAACCATAAACAGTGTGAAATCTGGTTTACGCATTCACTACTCATTCATTTAGTGGTTCAATTTTATTATCAATGTATAGTAGTATCAGAATTATGAACTTGCACCTCCATTGGAAACAATATTATCAGAATACAGTAGTAACACGAAATTTCTTTTGCCTTTAGTCCTAAAGATTTCTCTCAAATGTGTGTAAGTCATTATTATTAAAAATGTATGTTTATGTACAGGTTAGTATATAAACACACTTTGTCAACTGAAAAGACATAAATTATGCTATTCCAGCCAAAAGTACACTGAGATTCTAAATCTTGGTTTCTAAAACCAAACTATAATAAAAGGAGCCCATGCCTCTTGGGGAAATATCTTCAATAAATAAACCAACATTGTATTTAGGTTAGACACAACAGAAAAATAGAAGAGGAAATTAAATCATGTGCATACTCAGAGAAAACTGGCATTATAAGAACACTGAAAACTGTATTATAGTGCAGTCATTGTTGGAAATTTCGCTTAGTAAAGAGAAAATTAATTTAGATGTGCAATTTACATAATTAAAATTACATGTGAACTGAAGATTTACATTTGAAAGGTTGACTATGAATCTATTAAAACTGTATTTGTAATAATTTTCTGATGCTTTGGTATATTAAAAATGTTTCAAACAACCTGGAAGCAGAGAAATATAATGGAAAAATTATAGATTTTTGACTTTAAATCAAACTTTTTATACAGGTTATTTAAAATAACCTGTATAAAAATGCAAATATGGGGAAATTTGGAGAATAAGTTGTCAATTCCAAAAGCAGCAGGTATGAATACTTAATACATTCATATTACCAGAGTAGTAAGAGGTATCCAAAAAGGTTTCCAGGTTCCATAGTAATCAGAGAAAACAAGAACATCATTGTCATGTGGACAAGACCCTAGAATTTGATTTTGTGAACCATTATTAGTAACTAAATATAGTGACTTCGCTCTTTACCTGATAAAGACCTTCACGTGTCTACTCACTTTCTCACAAGCTAATCAACACCCGATAAATATGGTGTATCAGAACTCAATACTATCCTCATGGTGTTTAGATTTTTAGTAGGAACATGAACATCTGTAAGATTACATAATAAGCATTGCATGTGGGACTTGGCTCTCAATAAAAGCAAAAGTTGATGGAAGAGCATTCTGGGACAACACTTTTATGAGCCCAAATGATTCTACCCATGAACTATCTCGAACAACGTTGACACAGCACAATAGTGTAGATTTTGGTTTCAAATTTACAATGTAGCATGAAACCTAAACAAGGCTCAAAGATGATAGGGGAATAAGGGTAGAAACATTCTTTCCAGTTTGTATCCTCATAAAAGAAACCCAATAAACGAAGAAAAAGATCAGTCTGCTGGCTGCCAAGCAATAAGAATTTAGAAGGTGACGGGCAGGTCCAGCTGTCTTGAGTGATGGCACAGTTCCAGGAGATGCTACCCAGGAAAACATCTTTCACCCAGGATTATAAGCAAGAGCTTCTCCTGGCAGGGTTACGTGCTTCTAATATTTAGATACGAAAATTCCTATTTTCAACATCAGAGATATCAAAATTTCCTAAAATCAGGTGTCACCTTTGCTTTTTGTGCAGGGAATATACATTTAGAAAAACCTACAGGGCTGGAGAGATGGCTCAGAGGTTAAGAGCACTACTGCTCTTCTGGAGGACCTGAGTTCAATTCCCAGCAATCACATGGTGGCTCACAACCATCTGTAANGACAGAATATTGTATACATAATAAATAAATAAATAAATATTTTTTTAAAAAAAAACCCTACATAATGTGTCTTAATTTTTACCATATGTAAATCATTCTGTAGATAGCATAACTCCCACAAGGTGGATGGTGGAACATACAGAATGGAAAACTGCAGATTTCTGGTAGTGCAAAAACTGGAGATTCTACCTGATGCCTTAATATTTCTTTCGTAAGACATGAATTATCAATCCAGCAACACTACTCATGCAGTTTGTTTTTTTTTTCTTATTGGTCCTGTTTTGGTACCATTAACAAACACTTTTATTAAAACTATTCATTATGAGTATGCACATACTTAAATGAGCCATTAGACAGTTGGATATTTTAGTAGAGCCCATCAAGGAAACAAAACAAGTGAGAAATGTCTGGAACTTGAAGCAAAGGACTCTGGAAACCGTCAGCTCTTCATGCCTCAGACTTTTTAGCTGTTCCTTTGATATACGAACTTTGACACCGCTGCTCTAGGCACAATTAGAGCTGCACTGTATTAATGGTGGACGTGGACTCTAAGTCACACAGATCTGTGTATGTGAGCCAGACACAGTCAGAAGAAGAAACGAAAGGGCAAAAAAAATCCCAAATCACAAATGGACCCTTTATAAACATGATAGGAGAATTAGTTGCTGCCACTTAGGGAAATCTCTTCTTCACAGAAGGTAAAGAGTGTTCCCTGTGAAGATGCTGTGGCATGGGGAGAAANTGGCTTGATTGGCCTAAATTAGCTCCAATGCCAAATCCAAGCCAATAAACTGAACGCATAATCTCCCCTTTTGTTAGAAGTGTAGCATGTGATTTAATCAGTTAACTGCAAAGCCTGAACTCCTCACTTCCTGAACTCATTACTTTGACTAACTTCGTTGGCATCTATTTCCTGTAAGCGAACAAACACGAGCTTGGGAAAAGTAGGACTGAAGAGTGCTTCTTGGAGCACAATCGTGAGAACCACTTTGTCTGTCGCCTGAAAAGTTCAAGGTGCGCCAAAGGACTGGTGTTGTTCTTGGTCACTCTTAACTAAGCCTTTATTTCTGTTTGAAATCAGCACTACTGTGTCCTTGCTATTTTTACTTACTTACAAACACAGAAATCACACTGATCACACTCTCCATCAAATTAACGCAAGGAGTTCAAGGCAAATCGCTTTATTACTGGTAAAAAAAGACAGTTATGGAAATGAATAATCGGCAGCCAATGGATATGTAAAATAGTCCCTTGAGAGAACGTTCACACGAATGAACTAGCACATGGTCACAAGTCTTTCAGATGAATCAAACCATATGAACTGTTTTTGAACGAAGATAATGTGAGGACAGCTCTGTCTTTGAGATATTTTAGTAAAATCTTTGTAAATAGTTACCAACTTTATCAGATAAAAATATTGTACACTGTAATAATAAAAAGTTTAAACTTTGAGTTGAGTGAGGAATGAGAGAAGCACAGATTCTTTAAGGATTTCTTCTGCCTTTCTTTCTCTGGTATTCTGGTATTCACATTTAATACTCATTCGATATTTCTTTGGTATTCTATTTTGTTGTTTTAACTTTAATTTTAGTTTTTGGAAGTTTCAGTTGGCATACCCCAAGCCTCGAGATATGGGTGTGTCATGTTAAGTCTCCTAACAAGTTCTTCTAAGACTATCTTTATTCCTGTTGCAGTGATTTTTATTAGGCATTGCTTTTCGATGCTTTCTTGTAGTGTCTATGTCTCTCCTCAAATTCTTCATTCATTCTTGTAGGCTGTTACAGGACTTCCCCGGGGAAGTGTGAAAAGTTTGTAAGGGTTACTTTCTGGAGTGTGGTGGCCCCTATGGCAGCTCTTTCGCCAAAAGCTACCCTAGTGAGTAACAATTCACAGCCCCGTGACTTCAGGGCAGGTCTTCTCGTCATATTCCTCTCACGCCAGCATTTTATCAGGTTGATTACTTGAGAACAGACCTTGTGATTCTTACGTTGCAGAAGCCTCCTGAGAGTTATAAATTTTGTGCACGTCTTGAGTCTTCAAAGTCTCATTTACTTCCTGAATCTTGATGAGATTCCCTCCATAACGAAGGCTTCAATCCAGAGGAGACAGCCGCAGCATACAAACCACATACTTACCCTAACATATCCTAGTAGGACATTAGTCCTAATCCCCTGCCTGGTAATGCCATCGCCCCTGCTGTATTTGGACCTGATGACTACCTCCCCTCCTCAGTTGGTGTTTTGTTTTCAGTGCACTAGCAGTGCTTTAGTGAGGCTAGGATGTACCAGGCAAAATGCAAAGTGTTGTGCTCAGGGGTAGATTGGCAAAGCGATAGAGGAGAGGAATGTTCTGGAGTCCTGTGACTCACTCGGACTCCTTGTTTCATTGAGTACGTTTTGCACGGCTCTGAACTTCACACATGCTCTATGAAGGACAGTGTAGTTCCAGGAAGTGAAAGTGGTGGTTTCCCTTTTCTTGATTTTTGCTAAACTTCGATAAAACCTCAATCATTTCTATTCTGGTAAAATCAGTCATGTGCCACAAAACAATATTTCAGTAACAGACTGAACATATGTTCATGGTGATGAGGAGATGAAATATTTGATTTGTCATCTAGAGGTATCAAAAGCATCCTGAAATGGCACTAGAATAACAGAAGGTGATTCCTCTCCCAGAACTAAGAAGTTCTAAATCTAAGAGTTCTTATTATTTTGTTGTTTGTAACTAGATTTTTTATTACAAAGTTTCTTAAAAGTAGTTGGGCAACTGCATCTTTCGTTTACTCATTTGTTAAGCATTTGTTAAGGGCATCTGCCTACTAGTCTGGGTCTGAGCAAGGATGATGCTTAAGAAGCTTCTAGATAATCCTCAGACCCTTCACACAATTACTTCAGTGTTTTAGTTCTCTGAATTCACCTTCCCTCAGCCCTTTCCTGTACCAAATACGTACAAAATCAAACTGCACTAAAATAACTGCGGCTTCGCGGTCTATGTCTCACTTTTCAAGTGTCCTTTCCAATCATCTAGTTGGAGAACTGGTTATTTTACATTTTCTTTGATACATTAATCGGCCATCAATAGCTCTGCCACATGGCGGTAGTTGTTATAAGGAGCCGAGCCTTTCGAGAAGATTTCTGGACCCGAGATCTTATTTGCATGTTCCGCGAGAACATAGAATCATCTGTATTTTTCTCCTAGTTCTTTAGTTCTTATCATTCAATATTATCATTCTCAGGAAACTCAACAATATGTTCCACTAACCCACGAAAAGTTTAAAGCCAAGCATAGTTTCATTTTTTGATTCCGCGTGGTTTAAAGTGTTGCAAGTTCTTAAAAACATTTCTTTAACACAGTATATTAATAATTGAGAGGTGTGCGACCGCTAGTGTTTGACAATTTTGCCCCTCATGTCTTCCCTTGATACTGACTTTTGTGGAATTGTTCACTGTGCCCTTTACTGCGGCGAACTACTGCCATCTGGTGGCAAGCATATTATTTGCAGTCAGTAGCCCAAGATTCTACTTCAAGGAGTGAAGCAACATACTGAACGGAAATTAGGCAGCAACTCATCAATCACATATTTTACTTGCAATCTCGTGATTAAGAATTTTGAAGATAATTCCTAGGTGAACAGATATGCGTTATTCCTTCATTTTCATCAGAGGACCTTTTATTATCATTACGAAAGGTTCTTTATCTTAATTCTTGAGGTCTACTTTTTAGCTTTTATTATTTATATTGTGTGTCTTTTTCTACTACTTTAATTTCAGCAACCTACACTCTAATATTGGAGGTGTGTTGCTGTCAGTATCTCTGGCCCATTGGCTCTGCTTCCTGTTCTCTATATGCCTCTAAAGCTGCACACAGCTAGCTCATCTGCAAACCAATAGCCTGTAAGGCTGTTTGACATCTAAAAGGCCTGACTGTCAAGTATGACTGACTGGTCCTAGTGCAGTGCTCTGATCTTCAAGGGCTCCCACTTACCATCTCTGTTTGTGACTTCGTATGGGAAACATTGCCAGAAACTGCAAACGGAATTTAGAAAAAAAAAAAAAAAGCTCCAGAGGCACATAAACAGTGGAGAATTTATGCCATTTTTTTTACTGTAAGATTCTATTCAAACACTCCTACAGATTTTGTGTAAAACTAGAAAAATCCCTGTGTTCCTTGTCCCCTCCCATCTTCATGCTCATGAATAGAATAGATGACTTTGAAATGGAAAGGGAGAATAATAAATCAAAATTTAGAAAGGTATGAGAATGTGTCTGTCAATGGAAAATTTCTTGAGAAACTGCACCAAAGTAACAGAAACTCCAGAATGAGACCCATATATGCATGGAGACTTGATTTACGACAAACATGTCAATGCATGTGAGTAACGGCATATAAATTATTCAGAATATAATATGTTCTATGAAGTAAACATAATGGAAGAATATTGATTTTTGATACATCTCTTATGATACTCAAATCTTAGGGATCTATCTGAACCCAAGATTTAAAATGCTATACAGTGTAAAAATCATCTTTAGTTTCACATAGAAGCATACCTTAATGAGCTTCTAAGCTAAGCAAAATGGAAATAAAATATAACTAAGATTTTAAATATATAAATTATATAATAAACACTAATATTAAGCTAAATTTTTGCATCTAGCTAAGTAAAAATTTTAAGAAGAAAAATAAAGATCTTTGTATATTTAAATATTAACAGTACCAATAAATTTTGTGATGGGTAAAAAGATATAATTGTCAAATTCTTCAGTAATATATAAATGGTAGCTACAAGCAGTGTTATTCAACAAAACGACTTGGCAAAGAATGACAGTGTTCGGTCTACAGCTGCCTGCAGGCCAGAAGAGGGCACCAGATCTCATTACGGATGATGTGAGGTACCATGTGGTTGCTGGGAACCGAACTCAGAACCTCTGGAAGAGCAGCTAGAGCTCTTAACCTGTGCACCATCTCTACAGTCCTCATTACTTGGCAATGACAGCAACACAGTCTCAGAGTAAAGTTAAGATGTATACAAATATGAGAAAAAAGCAGAGATGAGGAAATCAAAATCAGCGAGATTAGAAGGAAAATATGCATTGGCACTGGTTAGTGGTCAACATATGAACATAAGGCCAGAAAAGACAGAAGTTAGAACAGAAATCGCCTACACTGTAGATACACTGATAACTGCTGTTTTATTCATGATAGGTGGCATCCAAAGGGTGGACTTCAAGGAAGAAGGCAATGTAAAACAGGTAAAGATTATTGGAAAGAAGGTCAATGAATTGCTTTGTGAGCATCAATGTACATGATTGGCACACTTTTCGCTTTTGAGTTCCCTAGGTAAGTCTCTGAAAAATTGAAAGTAAAAAATATAGCCACGTCAATTAGTATCTGTACAAGAATTCATCTGCTGGTCTATCATTTTATGTATCACATTTAAAATCATATATACTCAGGCTGTGAGCTATTGTTTCCTACTAAAGGTATTTATTCAAAAACCACAGTACAACACAACACAACGCTGTCTCTTTGGAAAATAGGTGTGAATAAAACACAAATGAATGATTCTGAGGTGCTGGAATCTTCCATGATGAGTCAACATGGAGAAATGACCAAAACCCTGAATGTTATCAGTTGTGGTGCTTTAGCCAGTCTGGTTACTCTGGCCAGCTTTCAGGGTAAATAAAGTAATGACACAGCATATGGAACAGAGGAAAATTTTTGTGGACTATTTTTTTAACAAGAGGTAAATATTCGAGGTGTATAAGGGGATCAAAACCCTTGACACCAAAGAGCAAATATTATAATCAATCTAATCTTGGTGGGCAAGAGAACAGACTTCAAATTAAGAAGTATAAATTGTAACTAAGTAAATGAAAAAGATGTTCAACATCTTTAGCCATCAGGAAAATGCAAATCAGAACTACACCAAGGTTCTACTTCAGGCTAATCAAAATGGAAATCATCAAGTAAACAGAAAAAATATGTATTCATGAGATTGATCAACAAAGGGAACCATAATTGATGGTTAGTAGAAATAAAAATTACTCCAGCAACTAGGTAAATTAATATGTAAGTCTCTCAAATAATAAAATACTAGTATATCATGAGAGAACAACACACCAACCCTTTTATAATGCAAATTCTTTAATACTACAAACACTTTTACTAAGAGAGTATGGGTGATTTAAAAAATAAAATTTAAACACATAAGCGCATACCCCAACACAAAACCCAGGAAAACAATGTGAAAAACAGACTATAATTTCCCCAAATCATTCATTCTGTAGAAATGGTTTTCAATGAGACTGAATTAGACAGATTCCCAGACAAAGAATTAAATAATGGTCATAATTATGTTCAAAGAAATGAAAGAGGGCAAAAATAAACTTCCAAATGAACTCTCAAATAAATAAATAAATAAATAAGTCAAAAAAGAAGATAAAAATCAAATTCAATAAAGTTAGAAACATCTAAGAAAAATCAAGCTAAAATACTGGCAGTAAAAATCTCAGCAAACTTTGAAAAACTTAATCAATAGAATGAAACATGAGGAGAACAGAATG